>JABFFI010000304.1:0-118774 GCA_013623725.1 Fusarium robinianum | reverse complement strand
GGGGGGGGGGGGAAGAGTGGGAGAGTGAGAGAGAGGAAGGAAGGAGAGTGGATCACGAGACCAGGAAAGTGATTGAGATGTGATCAAGGGGAGAGAGTAACTAGAAAAGGGCCGCAACTATCCAGCCATCGATTCGAATGGGGTGAGAGTTCAAAACGTCAATGGATCAAGAAACAATCTAGAAAAGGGGCCGCTCGACGACGGGACGGGAGCCTCCGAGACAAGCACTGAGAATAAACCACCCCCCCGCGCGTGGACGATGCGACAGCGTCATCCCTGGGATGCACCATTGGCCCGCCGGAGTCTGCATCAAAGAAAGAGGGGGTTGCGTTGGGGCCGTGGGTTTTTTTGACGGGCATTGCTTGCGGGTGCATGCTCGCTTACTTGCTTGCTTGCTCGCTCGCTGGATGGCTGGATGGCTGGGTCGGGTTGGGTGTTGTGGGTGGACTCTCGAAGCGTGGTGGCGGCTCCTCACTAAAAAGGACCGACGTTCCCGTCCCTGCGGGAGAAGGTGGGAAATGAGGGGCTAAAGGCGGCTCTTTGACCGTCTTGGTGAAGAAGATGTCGTGCCGTAGTTGAAAGCCATGTCTCGTATCGGGTGACGAGAGCTGTGTGTGTAAGGGAAAGAGATGTAATTGCCGATAGATTCCGCGTTACTACTCGGAAAATGCCAGAGGTCGTAGAACCCCGATCATCATCAGACACTCACTCACTCGAGCAGGGGGAACGGGAAATTCCATTCCACAAGACACACAAATCGGAGAAGAAGAAAAGAAGAAAAAAAGGAAAGAAGAAAAACAACGCTTACCTTGCACACGGGGACTCCGACTTCCAATGTCGTCAAAGTCGAAATATCCGTCTCGGCCGAGTCCAGACCCGCCCAGCACGAACTTGGGCGTGTTTTGGCCAAACTCGAAGACATCCGCAAAGTCGTCCGATAGCGGGCTGTGGGACGGAGACGGGGACGGAGACGGAGACGGTACGGCCAGGTCGGATGAGCTGGAGACCGGACGGCCGGACATTGAGGGTAGGAGGCGGGGCGAGAGATAAGGGGCCTTGAAGGAGCGGGCGAAGCTAGACATGGCGCCGGTCTTTGTTGCCGCTGGTGCTGGTGCTGGTGCTGGTGTTGCTGGTGCTGCTACGATCTGGATTTCCGGGGTTTGTTGTCGCGGGGATGGAGATAAGAACGTTTGGCTGGTGACGCAACTCGAGTCGCGGAACAGTCGCCAGTGTCGTTGCATAGATTGATTGTTTGGAGTGAAGAAAGAAGAGAAGAGAAGAGAGACCAGTCTAAGGGGTCTCTAAGGGGGCTCAAAGGACGAGTCCGAACTGGGGGAGGGGCAGGAATGCAGAAGAGGGGAGATAAGAAGAAGGGCGGATGAAAAGCAAAGAGGGGATTGGGAGGAGAGAAGATGATGATCTGGTTTGCAGAGGAGGAGGAGGGGGAGAGAAGGCAGCTGCTTCTTGTGGCAGATGAATGGACGGCGGGGAGCAGTCCCTTTGTATTTAGAGAGGAGGGCGAGATAGAGACCACCGGTGAGTTGAAGAGTGAAGAGTCCCGCGGGGAGGGGCGTTTTTTGGGCTGAAGTGGAAGGGCGACTGGAATTGCCAAGTTGACCAGGGGGTTTCAAGGAATAGGATGTTGGTCAGACCGGGAAGATGCAGAAACGACAAGGAGGAGGTCAACGTGTGAAGAAGGACGTGAAGGAGAGTGGGCAAAGGAAAAAAAAAAAGATGAAGCAAACAGAATGACAGAGGACAGATAGATAGATAGATGTCTGCGTGTGCGTTTGTGGTGTGGTGAAGACGGGAAAAAGAGTCAAGGGATGGATAGATCCGAAACGGTTTCGTTATCGAGAGTGTGGATTACTCAGTTACCAAGAGCAAGCAAGCCCATCCCATCCCATGCCGTCCTATAGGTAGGTACCGTACATAGGTACATAGCCACAAAGCCCATGGAGATCAAGAGAAGAGTCTGGCCCCCATTCGCATTAGGCAGAGAGTGAGAGTGTGTGTGTGACAGAGTGTGTGAGAGGGAGAGTGTGAAAACAAGACCTGCAGGTAGCCCATCCAACCCAGCAGCCCCAAGTCAGCATTTTCTTGTCAATCAATACATTAGGTCAAGGACAGGGATCATGTTGCCGTTCCATTGGGTCGACGGAGGGAAAACATCAAGAGTTCCGCTAATGACAAACGGAGAGGCACAGAAGTCACAGACGAAGGGGAGGGGGGGGACAAGAACAGCCCGAGAGGCGATGAAGGATGGAGGAGGACGGGAGATCCATGGCAAGTGAGTGGAAGAGTGGGTGAGTGGGTGGTGTGTGCGTACATGGGTGGGCGTGTGGATCGTTGAACTGGTCTGTCCCGTCCATGGATGTCTAGGGCGGGTTTATTTCCAGTAAAATTCACGGACAGTCAAGTGCGACGACTGCTGTGCTACTATCCATACATCCTGCACTGCACGCCAGGGGACTCTTCAATGGTACCTTCTCCGTCCAGCACAGCAACCAAACGCAGAGGGTTGCAGGCGGCCATCGGGGAGGGGAGGGGAAAGAGCTTGAGGCGATTGACATGAAGAAAGGGCACTCGGGCGGCATCTCATTCCGGGGGGGGGGAGAGGCAGGCACCTTCATTGTATCCCATCCATCTCCGTAACCTACCAGAGAGGGTTTCCACATGTAACTCCCTAGGGCCATTCAAGCAGCCCTTTCCTATACCACAGTAAGCGAATGATCGTCGACCAGTACCTTGCCTCGTGCATTCCACCCAGTACAGTTTGTGACAGAGATACCTCCCCTACCTCTAGGTAGGTACCGACCTTGTTCCTTCATGCGGGACGACCCTGTCAGACCCGAACGCAATCCTCCATCCAACGCAACACAGCCAACAAGGCCCCTTCTCCCTTTTTCCCTCCCGTAAATTCCGCCTCCCATCCATCAAGCAAACAACAGTCAGGACTGGCTTGCAGGCACCCGTCAAACTGGACGCCGTCCCAGACACATCCCATCTGCACGCCTCTGTTTTTTTTTCCTTCCCCTCCTGCAAGTGTCCGAGACATCAACTGAGGGAAAATGAGAGATAATTACCTACCCAGTCAGCTCAGCCGAACCTGCCCGCGTGCTCACCTCTGCTATCAGCAACAACGGGCAAAGGCCATCATCTAAAGCTGTGTAACACCTCTAAGACGAGCAAACACTACCAACAGCAGCACACACCCCTTGTCGACCCTTCATCAATTGAAGCGAGGAAGACAGAAAAAAAAAACGCACTAACTACCTACATGGCCTCATGCCGGCAGCCCAGTTTTGTTCAATTGTCAATGACGGATGGCCTTCTCGTCACCCGAGGCTTCATCGCCCGCCCGTCTTCGGGAGAGAGAGCCCAAGGAGAGCCGCTTCGGTTGTGCCCCCTTCTCGCGTGCTACATCGTCGTCATGTGGGGAAGCACGCACGAAACGACAAGGCTAGCTAGGTAGGTAGATACTTCATGTATCCCCGGGTGAAGAAAAACAAGAAAAAAAGAAAAGAAAAAGGAGCAAAACGGCAAATCGCCAAGAGCCAGACAAGTGCGAAGTGGACGGGGACAGAAAAAAAATTAACAACTTCGCACCAACAACGAGAAGAAGGCCATCTGTTGGTGATGACGCTATTCCGTCTAGACTCTGCATCGACTCCCTCTTTTCTGAGGCGATTGGTAATTTCACATCGTCGTATTTCCGCCAGCCTCGTTTCCCTCGTCACCTCGTTTCTTGTCCCATTCCTCACGCCTACCTCCCCCAGGGTCCTCGCAAACGCCCCAGAATCTAGGCCATCCTTTTACCTACTCATACCCTACCCTCACCGTATCATCCGTCACACGTGCTGCATCCCATGATTTACCGCTACGCCCCAAGCCGTCTCCCGTTGGCCGATCACTTGAAACTTTCTCCTCCTCTGAAAAGAATGACGAGCGAAAGCCGCCAGAACAAACGGATCGCCCTTTGCCCTCTCAACTCTCCCCCCCCCTCCTTCCTTCCTTCACTGCGCAGCCCTCTCTCTATCTGCAAGAGGCTCCACATCTAACTCACTAGCTTGGTATCTGATCGACGTCACGGTGCCCCACTTAGTGTATTTCCACTTCGTCTCTGCAATTCGCCGCGCGCAAGAGGACGGAGAACGAGCAAACATGGTCTCCTCTCGGGTTCACCCCCCGGCCTCCTTCACAGGCAGGATCCATCCATCTGATGAAGTGTGGGAACCATGACAGGGCCGGTCGCCCCAAATACCGGTAGGGCAGTGAAATGTACGAAACTACCTACCTACACCAGGGGTCCAGGTCTAGGACCCTGTCGTCAACCAACAAACAAGAAGAAAAACCGTCGTCATATTTTTTTTCTGTCTCTCACTCGCTTACTCGCTCACTCGCTCAGTTACGGAGCACTCTCTCTCTCGGATACCGAAGGAGGCGAAAATCGCTACGGAGTACTTAGTGATCGACAACGCTTTATCCCCATCCTTCTTCACTCTGTTGAGCAAACTGCGTTCGGGTGTAACAAGTCCTTGCGCCTCAGTGGTGCGATGTCGACGTCGCGTAGCATCCGTCTTCTCTCTTGTTTTAGTTCCTTTCTTTTTCTCCGACTCTTGTGCCCGTGGATGGACGGGCGCTTGTCTCAGTTTTCCCACTCTAGAGGCTACTTGCAGCAGAGTTGTTTGCTTGCATACATACATACTGCTACCTAGGTAGGAGGTATGCGCGGCCTCCCGCATGAGAAGACGGCCAGAGCCAGAGCCAGAGCCAGAGATGCAAGACAGCAAACTCGCGCGAAGACGGGTCCACGGCAGCCAAGAAGGCCCCTCGTTGGTTAACTTGTTGGTTAACTTGTCATACGTTACCAATCACCGAAGGGGAGGAAAATTCACCGAAAGGGTCCTGTCACACCTACACCATCATCACCTGGAACCTTCGTGGCGGGAAGCTGCAGTGCAAGATTGCCCGTAGTTCAACTGCAGAGGGCCAGATTTAGCAACTAGGTCATTAAATTAAGTTTTACTGTGTGATACGGGCGGTTATCAGGTCGGCGCCCAGAGGACAAACTAACTAAGAGGGGGGGTATCAACTTTGACCCCCTTGGCGGCTGGAGGAAAATGGATGCAGGGCAAACGGCTTCAGGAATACTCCGTACTTCGCACTGGATCTCACGGGTAACCACTTCTCACGACTGACCACTTCTCTCAGCCAGACTGCCCGGCCTGCAGGCTTCCACCTCGTAACTCGCGCAGGTTTCCTCGTTCGTTCGCTGTGCGTGGTCGACGAGGATCGAGAACCTCTCGTTTCCCGAAATCCTCCCCCCTCTACTCAAAGAGACAGGTCCCATTGTCTGGCCTGGGCGTGAGTTTTACGAGGCTGTCTAGACATGCGCTCTCCCGGTGAAGCGTGACCTCGTCTCACGGTGCTTGAACCAATACGCCAAGGCTGCACAGGTCGCGATCAGCCATAGGATGGCGCCGGCGAGGTCAACCCACACCGCATTCTTCATACGCTGGATGTCGTCGTTGCCGTTGGTGTCTTCGTTGATGTACATCTATACGTGTGTAACGACCCGAGTCAGCCAGCTGCCCACCATGTGCCGTCATCATCGCCGGCCTTGTGATACACGGGGGGTCTTCCTTACCTTGCCAAAGATTCCAAACAGTGCGATCCAGAGGGCAAAGAGGACTAGGTTCCAGATGGCAGCGAAGATACCGGCGATGCGTAGCACGAAGGGAATGAAGTATACGACGGATGTGACTGCTGAGATGCCACCGACAACTATCGCGTAGACCTTTCGTGATTTTTGTTAGACAACAACGACAACGACAACAGCAACCACAGGGCAGTGCACAAGACTGTGCTTATTGTATCTTCTACTCACCCATTTCGACTCCGTATAGTTGTTGTCGTCGTCGCGAGCCCGATGGAGATCAGCCCCGTAAAGACCACAGATCGTCAATGCCAGCGCCAGGCAGCACAGGTGAAGCACCGAAAACAGCACATAGCTGACCGCAACGTCCAACAGCCCCATCACGAAGAATGAATTTCGCCTTGGGTAGCGACCCAGATCACCCGTACTCCGGGGGGGGGAGGCAGAATGTATGTCTATGTCGACCGTAGGGCGGATAAGGGGGGAGGGAGAAGGCACTGCTAGCTAGCTGCCTAGGTTCCGTGGCGATGTTGATTACTATGTAAGACGAGTTTGGAGGTTGTAGGGCTTGGGATTTGTAAAAGATATGAACTGGCGGTGATGGGAGTTTGTTTTTTTGTGTTTTTTTTTTTTTTCAGCTGGGGTGGTGAGTGGTGGTGGTGGGACTTGTTGGGGGGAATTATTGATTGCCTCGCGTGGTCGAGCTTTGAAAGAAAGGTACGGCTGATTTTTGTAAGAAACTGGCGAGATGACTCTGCATACCTAAGCGGTGTATCAGAGATATGATGCCATTCGTAATGACCGAGCCGGCTTTTGCTCAAATTAAACCATCTTGAAATTGTCTTGATTCAACTTTGGTAGCTCCGAATTATGACGTCACTGACTAAAGTGCAGGTGTGTGATTTGGGGAAGCTTGCCAAAGCTTGCGGTCCGGCCGGAAGAAGCCCAGCTCCGTTCGTTAGCAGCCTTTCAAGTCAAAAAGTCGATTTAACATGAGCCACAAAAGGGCGTCCAGATGGACCCCGCTAAAGCCATCTAACACGTGAGGCTAGTGCACGGCCGCAGCGACTTTCACCGTTTCAGTGCATTTTCAAGATCCTGAGTGGATTCACAAGCACAAGAACTAACTACTAACTAACTACGAAGTAACTAACAACCAAAGTCCTACACAACCAACAAGGCAACAATGTCCATCCTGCAAGTCAACGCTCTAATGCCAACGCATGGCTGGCTGTCAAAGCAAGCAATTTAACATGGGCTAGAACGCCATACAGTATGCCCTGCTTCCATTAACCCACTCCCGTCAGCACCATATTCACGCCATCACCAGAAAGGTCTCTAGGCTGCTGTCTGTTAGTTCGGGTCCACCACAAGCCCCAACGCCTCGTCCACGTCGCCGGGACCGGTTCAACGCCTTGAAAGACGTCAAAAGGCCGAAAAAACAACTACTATGTGACTTTCTGTTACTTTGTGTGTGTGTTAAGTTCGTACAGAGAGGCGGTGCCGGGGGTGCCTTGGGTTCGAGGCGCCCCCCCCCCGTCCCCGTTTCAACTTCAGACAACCTCTCAGCGCTCGGAAACACAAGCTCTCTACCTACCTAGTACGGATTGGATACCCGTCGATACCTGACATGATGGAGAACTATGGGTGTTTTTTTTTCAGCGATTGCCTTTTTGGGGCTTGTTAAGTCTCGCCATCTGACACTGCCTTTGGCAGACTTGAGGCGAGTCTGTCTCGCGCTAGAGAGAAGGGAAGCGGGAGTTGAATTGTGTACATTGTTACTTTGGTCAAGTGTTGAGGAATATAAATGGGAAGAATCGTCACCTTGGATGGAGTTTGGGAGGACAACTCACTTTTTTCTCAAGACGAAGAGTTTAGAGATCTACCATCATGGCCTGTTCGAACAAGTATGTTGGAAGCAACATCTTCACACTCTTCTGGGACTAACTAACTTCGAATCCAAGCCACCACGACGCTACTACCTCTGGCCGCAACTGGCTCGTCAACTTTAGCAAGAAGGTGACATGGAAATGCGCAAGTCTCCCATGCCCTCTCCATCCCAGTCCTATAAAGTGCTAACTGCGACTCAGTGCTACTGCTTCGAGGGATGGTTCCTCTGGACCATCAACGCCCAGTGCCCCCACTGCTCTCGGAGATGCTGCAAATTCTGCGAATACGCACCTTCGGCTTAGACCGAACAACAATAACACTCACTCGCTATGGAAATACCCCCCCATCTTCCTAGAAGGGGGGTGGGTTCATTCGCTATGTAACAATATTACGACAACATTTTGGGAACTGATATACACTGAGCATTTTGGAAGCATCTCGCGATGGCGCTGGACTGGACGATCAATTACTTTTTGGATGAGCGTGTTTTAGAAGGACCTTCACTGGACTAGGGGAATGCAGTAGATAGAAAGAACGCTGTGGTTTTCGAATTCAAAAAACAACCACTATCTCACACTTGCCATAGATGTGTGTTGAATATGCACATCCATTTTTTGAGGCCAGCAACAGCTACCTCCCATTATACCTACCTGATCAAGGTTACCCATCCATCATTAGTCAACCCAACCCCAACCCACCTTCAACATCCTTCAAAGCTCCTTCATTCGTCAACCAACCTGCCGAATCATCGATAAACAACGCAAACCTTCCCCCTCCCCCTCAGTCAATGTAACCTCTCAACATAGCCTCCCGCAGGTGAAATTCTTCGCCCCCGGCAGGAACCACGGACGTCGTGAGCCCCGCTTGCACCGAACCCGTCAGCCGAGGCACGGAAGTTGAGACTCCGCTCACACCGACCTCAACTCAACTCAACTCAACTCAACTGGAGATATCAAGTCCATGTACATCACAACCACACCTCATCGCAACCACTTCAACTCACCCATAACTTTCCAAACACAGTCTTCCCACTCACCAGTCTTCATATCCATTAACCCAAAATGTCCAACCTCCCACCTCCCTTCCTCCCCATCCCTGGCCTCCCCAACTTCCGCGCCCTCTCCCCTCCCCCCCTCAGACCCAACCTCATCTTCCGCTCCGCAGAGCCCTCCCGCCTAACCCCCGACGGCATATCCGCCCTCCAAGCCCTCCACATCAGCACCGTCTACGACCTCCGCTCCCGGATCGAGATCGAGCGCCACGCCTCCACCGTGCGCGAGTGGCCCGGCGCCCGCCGCGTCTTCGCCCCCGTCTTCAAGGACCAGGACTACAGCCCCGCCGCCATCGCGCTGAGGTATAGGCAGTACGCGGACGAGGGGACGCAGGGGTTCGTCGCTTCGTATAGGGATATTTGGGAGGCCGGGAGGGAGGTGTTTGGTGGGATTTTAAGGGGACTAGCTGTGAGTGAGCCGGAGCCGGTGCTGATTCATTGCACGGCGGGGAAGGATAGGACGGGGGTGATATGCGCAATCATATTATTGCTGTGCGGTTTTGAGGATGAAGCCATCGCGGAGGAGTATGCCCTGACCGAGGTTGGGTTGGCGCCGATGAAGGATGAGCTCATGAGTCTCGTCATGAAGAGTCCGGAACTCCAAGACAACTCAGCTGGGGCGGAGCGTCTTCTCGGAGCAAAGTGAGCAGAGCCGCCCATCTTGACCAGAACCAACCATCATCGTTGAAAGTCTCCTTCGAAACTAACGTCGAGCAGATCCGAAAACATGCTTGCCGCCCTGAAAGCCTTCCACCAAGAGTACAGCTCCGCAGATGAGTACGTCGTCAAGAAGTGCGGCCTCACCGTCGAGGAGGTCGACCAACTCCGCAAGAACCTAATAGCACCCACGACATCATGATGCACACGACGATGACGGAGTAAATAGACAGGCGCATGTCTTGATTAGTACATTCGCTTTCATACATGGCGTTGGTATTGTTATTGTACAGCTTTCGCCACTAGCTAGGCGAGGTGACCCCTCTTCTCGGTCACGATCATAACGACATATCGTCTCAGCAAGGAGACGAGACATACCTAGTAATACAACTCTCAAGGAACAGACGTGGGAATCTTGACCAGTCCGCGTTTCCGGTCCTCGTGCGGCGCACCATACCGCCATCCTGTTCCTGTCCTTGCCCGTCCTGTCCGTCCCACATCATCGACATTGATCTCCTTAAACCGGAACTCGTACCGGTCCGTCTTCACCCTCGTCGTGTGCTTCTCATCGCGGGCCATCTTCGCCGCGAGCTTCTGTGCCACTTCGTCCTCCTCAGCCTGCGTCTTTTCCTGGAAACGCTTCAAGGCGTCCGCCCGTGGCGCGCCCTTGATAATAGATCGCTCCATAGCAATGAGCTCAGGCTGGGGGGAGCGCAAATCGGCGGGGAGCATGTCTTGGAATGCGTGTGCGGAGGCCTGGCGGTCAAAGTGACGGGACTCGGCAACGGGCACGAATAGTTGTTGCATTGTTCGGCTGTGTACGTGGATATCATTGATGGGCTCATGGGGCTCATTCTCTTCTCCCTCTCGGAATGTGGTCTTGGGTAGCATCTTCATGACCGCCTTGGCGTAGGGGGTAGCTAGTTTCTTGCCCTATTGCGTCTGTCAGTTACAATTCCCGCCAATTGATCCGTTGAAACGCGTTTGAGGTATTGGTGTGCCATCAGAACATATCAAGTTTTTAACCAGTGTTAAATGTCTTCAAGACTAATCGAAAATTTTTGAATAGTCTCATCATAGCAACAAGGTGTAGGAAATGCAGCCAAACAGAATAGGGGAAGTACTCACGTTAGCGATCCATTGCTTCTCGACCTCTTTTAGCCGCACCACAGCGGCGACTCTCCTCGCATCGACGTGCATCTCGGCTGACACAGCCTTGAGCGACTCTCCACGACGAGTCACCTTGTCCCAGATGAGCTCTCGCGTGTGCTCGTCCAGAACAGGCTGACTCCGAAACAGAGGGTTGAGAGGGAAAGGCTGGTCCTGGAACGGGCCCAGGTAACTAGGGCCAAAGCTCTCCTCTGCGAAACCCCTACCGGTATTTGACCTCAGCCACTCGTACATCCTCTGTCTGCCCTTGCTCATCTTCTCGCGGCATGGCGTCGTCGAGAAGGCCCGGGTCAATGGGGTGTGGGCGGCGGCTGAGGTCGTCCGGGAGAGCGAGACGGAGGCGGCGGCATCGAGACCAGCCAGCGGCACGGATGCGCCGCGAACTCTGGGTGGCATGGTTACGGAAGCTTCATAAGAGTCCCGACCTTGTGCTGCACTACATGCGGACCCAGGGCCAATTGATGGGATTCGGCAGAGCTCGGCTGGGTAATGAGTTTGATAGGATGCGGGTTGGAGTGGGTGAGTGTTGGTGTGAATGTCGAGTTCGCAATTTTTCAGGGTGGCGGAAATACCATTAATCCGATGGATATGGGAGATTGGCCCTCAATCCCCACTCGTGTCGTCCAGATCAAGTCGTCCAGTCGAAGGACTTGATCGTGTGCTTCTGCCAAGTTCAAGACACAGTCTAAGAAAAGAAAAGAAAAAAGCAACATCAATGCTGGGTATCAAGAGAATATTCGACGGTGAAAGTAGAATTGATATTGATTATTGTCTTTGTGTAAATCTTCAAGACGCCCCCATCGTGTCGCCTTGTTCAGCCATTCATGGCAACCCACTTCATCAACACTCCTGATACTATACCCCCTGATACTATGTATGTGCCGTTAATTCATTATCCAAAGTTTGACATGAAAAATGCTGCTGTCGACCTGACATGATCGAGCCTAAAGAGCTAAGCACCAGAGGCGTTACCCAAAACATTACAGAATAATCCCACACATTAGACATAACGCCCCTTGAATACTCGCCCAGAGCTCGCTCGAACACCCTCCAAGACCCTCGATTCCAACTCGCCCTTACTACTACTAATCATGACACAGCCTTGTTCGCCGATAGCCTATTCTTCTTAGCTTTGAGCTTGGCTTCCGCTGCTGCAGCTTTCTTCGCCGCCTCCTTCTTCTCAGCCTCTTGGGAGAGTTCTTTCCATCGCCTCCATCCAGTAAAATCAATCAATGCCTGCATGCACCCCCATTCCATGACTTTTCGTTCTAGCCAGACGAAATTAACGGGCTGTCGCGATTGGTCAGCCTACTACTACTCTCTCGCGAATGCTTCTTTCCGGGGAGGGCATACCTTGGTCAAGAAATCATTGCAGCCAGCTGCTAGGGCTTCATGTCTGTCACTCTGCAGAGAGCTCGCTGTCAAGGCAACTATGATGACAGGGCTCTTGAAGAGTGCCGGACTCAACAGTCGATCCTCTTCCTTGAGCTCGTCCAGACTCTCGTCGGGAAGGTTACTACTTGGTGAAGACGAAAACACGCCAATAGAGTTAACCCTCTCCAGGCGTCTAATCTCTCTCGTCGCATCGAGACCGTTCATCACGGGAAGCTGAATGTCCATCAGGACAAGGTGAAAGCCACCACCCCTCCACTTCTTGACAGCATCTCGCCCATTCATCGCCGTCTGCCAGCGTACTTTCAGCCGTTTCACAAACGCCTCCAGGAGCTTCAAGTTAATTGGATTGTCCTCAACTATAAGGACATTGATCGGAGGAACGCCTCCATTCAACATGCCGGGTGGTAAATTCGGATGATCGGATTTCTTCTTCTTCATACGGTTGGTTGCGGGTCGGGGTGAGGACAGTCCAGTCGGAGGCGTGATGATCCGGCCTTGCGAGGATTCGGGAGCGGGAGGCGTAGATAACGGAGGAAGATTAGGGGGCATGCCGGCAACATCTGATGAGCTTGAATGAGTTCGCGCATGTGGCAGCCTTGGATTGAAGTGCTGCGTACCGTGACCAGTGGTCGCAACCATGGACGTGGGCGGCCCGTTGGCCAGGATCGTGGGTGACGATGTGTGAGTCCGACCTAGCCTAGGACGGTCCCCGCGATCTCGGTGCCCGCGCGTTCGCGTCCCGCCAGGTGATGGAATAGCAGGGATATGGCCGGTGCCTATGACAGCGATGGAGTGCGGTGCTGCCGGGTTGGGCTGTTGGGAGCAAGCCAGGTGCGGTGACGACATGGCAATAGGGGGGAAGTAGCCCTCGCAGGCTTCTGAAGGCCGGCCATCCGCGGTATAGTAGACGTGGGTTCCGCCGACGGCGTGGGGAGAGGCTTTGGGAGCACGGCGGGGGGCATCAATAATGAGCGCCTCCTCTACAGTCTGGCCACCAGGGTAATAGGCATCGAGGGTGCGACCCATCGGTTCCTCGGGGTTGAGAATGCGCTCCTTCAGTTGGTCACGGGGACATATGCGGATATTGAGATCGGGCGAGTCGAAAGAGCGGCCGAGAGAGTTTGCGTACTTGCGGAGGATCATATCGCGGACGTCATCGACGAGATCATCTTCGTTGACGGTGACGAGGGTGGGCGAAGCATTAGGTCGCTTAACCCAGATCTTGCGGGTCACCATTTTGGCGTCTATAGGCAGTAGCACCGACGGGTCGGCGCCAGGTTCATTCGACTGTTGGTTGTGAAGAAGGGTCTTGATCAACGTCGTCTGGCTCTTGGACAAGAGACTCTGGCGACGCGGCGGCGGCGGAGGTCGTGGACTCGAGGCTGGTGAGGAGGTAACACCCGATGGCGGAGACCCGTACGATGGAGCAAATGCCGTCGTCGAAGTCGTAAACGGCGCGATCACGGGGGACGCCGGAGAGGAGGTGGAGGGTTGGTGGTGGTGGTTGTGGTCGGGGCTCACGGGTTCATCGTCATGGTGGCCGATGGCTTCAACTTCGGCGCTGGCGTCGTCAGAGGGAAGCGCCGAAGAACTGGAAGATTCAGCGAGCGAGTTTTCGTTGATGCTGTCGAGATTAGAGTTGGATGGCCGGGGTCTCGACGGTGAAGATGAAGGCGACGGGGAGTCTGGTGCAGGACTGAGCGAAGGGGAGGAGTCTAAATGTGGAGGACGGGGATAGCGTCGAGTTTCGTGTGGATGCAGATCGTTTCCGGGCGGAGGTTGGTCGCTATTAGAGCTAGAGCTAGCGCCGAGGCTCTGTTGGACATCAGGTGTCGCCGGGTGTTTCAGTGGTTCATCGGTCGCTAGATCAGCCGCTGAAGAATCGCCTTTAGCGGGCGGCGCAAGTGCTTGGACCGATGAGACATTCTCATCCGTCTTGGCTGCGTTTGAAGAAATGTCCAATTCTCTCCCAGAAGCAATATTAGCAGCAGTAGTATCTTTGCCGTCGTCGCTGTCGTCACTGCCATCTCTGATGTCGCTGTCAGAGCTATCGTCGCTGTCGTGGTTGCTGTGGTTGTCGTGGTTGTCGCTGTCGCTATTGCGGCCACCGTCGCCATCGCCGTCTCCTCGCTCATGATTATGTGAGCTGCTCGGTGCTGTCGCGATACCCTGTCCACTGTCCTCCGTGGCCCGGGTCTGGCTGACGGCGCGACGGGATGTCCGATCTCGATCCCAAAAATGACGGCTACCTAGCGACGAAGCTGTCTCCGTGATGCTCTGAGTCGACGACGCCAGAGACGGCGCAGCCGAGTTCCGCCGTCTTGTGAACTTGGCTCGGAGACGCGAGGCAATATCGTTGGTGCCCATCAGGAAGACATGGAGGGATGGGTGCCGGCTGGGTTGTGGAGGCGAGAGACTGCAGCGAGGGGGGGGGGGAAGGATGATGATGAGCCGAAGCTGGAATGAAATGAATGACTAGGGGTGAGTATGGAAAGCCAGCCAAAGAGTCAAGAATGCCAGAAAACAAGGGTGCTGCCAAGACAGGAGCTCGACGGGACGGTAGCGACAAGAGGCACGTTTCGTGAGATATTAGAAGGGGACGCTTCCAATGGGTATCAGGATGTTAGGAAGCTGCTGGCGCCAAACAGCTGAAGGCCAAGCAGCTGAAGATCAGAGAGCTGCTGCTATTCGTATGTAGGTAGTTAGGTAAGGGGAGACGAGCCAGATGGCCCAAAAAGAAAAAAAAGAAAAAAAGGGAACCAAAAGATGACAATGGCGAGAGAAGAGATAACAAGGCTTATACAAAGTAGATGGAAAATGAGTATGGGATCAAGACAAACAAAAAATGGTGATGATGATGATGATGATGGAAGAAGGTGAGTGTCTGAGTATCAAAAAGATCCAGCCTGGTCGGCCTGTGTCGATAGTTCCGGCGGCCCCCCCGTCGAGGCTTTCGAATTCTATCGCGATTGCGCACGTTGCTTGGGTCTTTGTAATTTAACGCCGAGCACAGCGTAGGCCGAGAACTGTACAATGCATAGCTCAATGCATCAATCCAAGGCTGTCAACACTGTCCACATTGTCCACATTGTCCACATCCATTCAAGCGCGTCGCTGTCCTGGCAGGGATAACCCAAGTCTATCTGACCTTGTCTTTCTCGCTAAAACGCTCGCCTCACCAGAGAGGTCAAGTTTGTTTGTTGGCTCTCTTTTTTCGCCTGTCCTGTCCGCCGCGTTGGGCCGCCGTCATCTCATCTGTTTCTATCCCGAAACTCCGGCGTAAGAGAAAAGGAGTGGACACGCACGGGATGTGTGTGGGCTGTTGAGACAGCTGTCACCACCTCCTCCACTCATAAATGATATCTTGTTCGGCAGTCCTCGGTCAGTAATTTACGACGGCTTGTGCCTAAACTGGCTGGCTGGCTGGCTGGCTGGCCCCCCTCGCGTCGTATCTCATCTTCATTTCTCACTCTCAATCACATGCTCGGCGCGTTCTACCGCTCTCCACAGTGTCTGTCGTCGATTGCCGTCAGATCGGCTCTTTTTACCCCGGATTACTGGGAACGTCAAAGTAGTAACGAGGCACACACATCGTGTTTCGTGGGGGAATCGGATCGGGAGCAAGCTGCAATTATATACCTGATAAGATCAAGCTCAACAATCTTCAAGATCGGGTACCTAGACCGAGTAAACAATGTCAAGTCTTGCCGCCCTAAACCGGATTTTAACCGGGCGTACTCTGACACCTCTGTTCTTTCTTTCCCTGTCTTGTTCCACAAGGATTCAGGGGAAGCCAGGGACAGATATCATCAAAGATAATCCGCTCCACAGACAAAAGGATCTACAAATTCCTAAAACATTATTTGTATCCTTCGAAGAGATAGATGATAGGTGTGGGAATCAAGGCCCCAAAGGTACCTAAGGTGGCCTAGACGACATGTCGTTGGGATATGGTTCGTCAATACGGAAGGTGCACTGTCCAAAATCCACCATGTGCACTGTACTGGCCGTATCGCACATCCTGTCTGTACCTTCCCGAGAGCCAGCCAACACCAATCTCTTCCTCCAACGTCCATCAACAGTAACCAAATCCAATCCAACATCAAAAGCGGCAGGATTCTTCTCTCCAACATGTCGAACGGTGTATCCCACGACGGAGAGCTTCACGAGAAACCTGTTCCGCGGGAGCCGAGGTCGCCCGCCAAGTCGGTTCAGATTCAGGCGCAAAATAGACGTCAAGAGTACCTAGCACGACACCCGTCCTACTTTGACAACATAGAGCACGAGCTTGCCGGTAAAGACTTACTCGCTTCCTCACTACTGATCCCAAGTCTAATTCGCTACTAGACCCGGTCCTCTATGAACGGCTGGTCAGGAGATACCTAACGCCCGCGGAACGTGAGGCCGATGGCAAAGTGAAAGGCTATGGTCGAACACTCGAGGCAGACTTGCAACGGGGCGAATCCAAACTTTCGAGCCTGAAGCAATCCAATGGCGCTTGCGAAGCGAGCAACGGGGCAGACAACTCCGAGAGCGGTCTCGAGAAGCCCTGGGAGCAGTCGGTAACAGACAAGGAGCATGGTCAACAACTTTGGCACGCCTTCCTCGAAGATCGTTTTATTCATGGCCGGGACGACGATTTTGAGTATCCCCCTGTCGACAACGACGAGGATCTCGATTCAATGCTTAGACGCGATGCGGAAGACGCCTGGTTCGACGAAGAGGAGCCAACTTGGGTCGACAACGACGACGAGACTGAGGGAGGAGGGCCCTTGAAAAGGCAAGGCGAGACCGGCATTCAAGACTTTTAGCACAGTCGCGGACTGCGTGATCTAATTATTGGGCCCGTTCATACCAAGTCGAATGCAGCACCATATAACCCTCTACCGCCGGTATAGTTTCAATCCCCCATCCCTGGAGGCCGAGACAGGTGGTGTAGTTTGCGACCAAAACCCGGGGGAACACCTGGCGACAAACAGCCCAAGAAAAGGTACCATTAACACTTCAAGTCTCTCGGGGCCGAAAGTCGATCATTGTCATCCAAATCTGAAACGATGGTCTTCTCCTTCGCGAAGGCACGTCAAGGGGGTACAACAGCAAAGGAACACATGCTCAGAATCAATGGAGGCATTCAAATCGACCCAATGCCACAAAATGCAATTCCACCTGTTCCCACCCTTCGGATTCCCTAGCCGCCATCCCGAAAACATCAAGCCATTTCTGGCTCCCCAAGAACCCCCCCGGGTCACGTCTCCAGTTCAGCCAGTTCTCGCCGGATAAAGTGGCCAAACTTCTGGATAAACCGGGTAATCAACTGCGGATCTCACCAGGGTTCAGTTCAACCAGGATGCCATTTCACCGTCCTTCAGCACGGGGTCTGGCGCATATATATCGAGCTGTGTGCCTAGTGGTCATTCCATCATCTCGGCTTCGACCATATTCCAACCTCAAATCGTTCCATGTCATCGTCGCATCATTCAGTGACCTGAGATAAACAACATGGCCCCGTTCATCACCAGCACATACACCGCTGATCCGTCGGCTCACGTATTCAACGGCAGGGTTTACATCTACCCGTCCCACGACCGTGAGACTGACATCAAATTCAATGACAATGGCGACCAGTATGACATGGCCGACTATCACGTCTTCAGTACCAATTCCCTTAGTCCCCCCGGAGACGTCATTGACCACGGCGTTGTCCTAAAGATGGAAGACATCCCATGGGTCTCCAAGCAACTCTGGGCCCCCGATGCTGCCAAGAAGAACGATCAATACTTCCTCTACTTCCCAGCCCGGGACAAGGAGGGCATCTTCCGCATCGGCGTCGCGGTTGGTGAAAACCCCGAGGGCCCCTTCACTCCCGACTCGGAGCCTATCAAGGGCAGCTACAGTATCGACCCCGCATGCTTCGTCGACGACGATAGCCAAGCATATCTGTACTTTGGTGGCCTCTGGGGCGGGCAACTCCAGTGCTATCAGAAGGGTAACGACATATTCGAGGCGGATTGGCAGGGACCCAAGGAAGTCTCTGGCGAAGGTGTCATCGCTCAGGGCCCACGAGTTGCCAAGCTCGCGGATGATATGCGACAATTTGCGGACGAGGTTCGTGAGATTATCATTATGGCCCCTGAGACGGGAAAGCCAATCCTGGGCGACGACCACGACCGTCGCTTCTTCGAAGCCGCGTGGCTTCACAAGAGAGGAGACACGTACTACTTTTCGTACTCGACGGGCGACACACACTTCCTATGCTATGCCACCGGCCCAAATCCCCTTGGGCCTTTCACCTATGAGGGTCGTATTCTAGAGCCTGTTCTTGGTTGGACAACACACCACTCTATCATCGAGTTCGAGGGCAGAACCTATCTCTTCTACCATGACTGCGAGTTGAGCAAGGGCGTGGACCACCTTAGGTCCGTGAAAGTGAAGGAGATATTCTACGACGACGAGGGCAAGATACTCACCGCCACTGCGGATTGAACCAGTCAAGTTGCTCAACATGGTGTTCTCATACCAATATTACTTTTTAACTGAAAGGCCTGGATTTCTAGTTGTCCAACAGCCCCGTCCGTGATAATCATAACTCATACAGAAATCCTACAAGTCTCCAGGCCGGTGTGTGTATCAGAAGCAGAGAAACAACCTTTTGTTGTCGACCGACATCTTCACTCCGCAATACCGACCCGGAGCTTGTTCAGGGCCTCCTCATACTTCGCTGGGCTATGATCGACCAGCATGCTCGTGCCGAATCTCAACTCTTTAAATCTCGCCTCGACGTCTTTGACGTACTTCAGGACGATTCTCTGCGCTGGCCTGCCAATATTATCCTCATCTAGGCGCAGAAAAGCGTCCCTCCGCAATACTCGCTGGGTCTCAATGGTAAGGACCTCGCCGGGGGGGACAAGTTTTCGGTTAGTTATCCCGGCTCTGAGACCCAGGAGGACCGACAATCCCCATTTGGACGTATCTCCAATGGGCACTGAAGGAAGTCCCCCATACCACCTGTCAGCCACGCCAGTCTGAAAGGCCTGCCATATCCGTTGTCGGAGCTCAGCCTTGGCCTGATTCTGATCGTTTTTGAAGGCCAATGCGACACCCTGAAGATCATGCAAGACGCCCAACGACAAGTATGGCACGACATCGTGGCCGTGAACAATCGTGGTGATGAGACCCCGTGTGCGCTTGCGGAGGGATGATGACATTGTGGCTGGAGGTCCGTACGCGTAGACATGAATCGGGCGCCTCGAAGGGAGAGTAGAGTGAACAGGAAGCAGGCCATCCGGTTTCTGATCGCCGACGGACCGGTCCGGGGCCTCTGTAGCGGTGACGAAGCCAGTTCCAGTGGGATTGGGCTCGGAGAGCATCACGCCGAGGAGAGCCGTTACAGCACCGCCAAGAGAGTGACCACAGAGGACCAGCCCATAGTCCGGAAACTCGAGCAGGGCTTCTCTCAGCGTCACCAGGACGCGTCGATCACCACCGTAGAGAAGCCGACGTGCCGAGGCGTGGACCCCTTTATGCACCTTGTGCCCCTTTCCACGCCACGTAAGAACGTCATAGTCACAAGTCATATCTGCCAAGACGTCTTCAAACCCCAATGTCCCCCGGCAAGACAACACTACTGCTTTGGCTTCATGGTCCAACGAGATATAGTGGACGAGAGGAAGGCCCGTCCCCGTCGAGCCCGTCGAGTCCGTGCCGCCCTGAGGATCAACAAACGAGGCAAGGAGGATGCTCTGGGTGTCGGACCCGGTATGGTGTATAAAGTGGCGGACATCTGTATGTGTCCCGTCCCAGGCTCTCGAGAGGGGCATCTCTTTGGAAATGCCCATGAACTTGAGAAAGTTGGAGCCGTATGATGCAGAGGAGAATCTCATATATCTCGTGATATTTCGAAGCACGTGGGCTTTGGGGAATATTCCGTCGATGGTGCCGTCGCACCTGAGGCCTTGGAGAGCATCCGTTGCCGTGTAAGCGCTCTTTTGATAATAGTAGGAGAGAACCACGGTGGACTGCGAGTCGGTGGAGGCCAGGCTGTACGAGCTAGGTGCCTTTCGAATTACCCGGCGACTGAACGATGGTCTCAAGGCATTAGGGTCAAGAAAGGTTCCCTCCTGAGAAGATGCAGCCCATGATGGATCAGCAGCAACTTCGGTCAGGGAAGAACTCGGCGAGTGTGCCGAAACTGCGCCAACAGAATGAACCGAGTATCTGTCTGTCTGGGAGATGAGCGAGTCCCGACGACGCTCATGGACCGACATGAAGCTTGTGCGAGACCCGCTGCGTTGCATCAGCTCCGGCTCGCGTTGCTGTTCCAAAGAAGTACGAAGAGTAATGATAGGCTTGCTCGCCGGGTTCGTCTTGGTCACAGTTGAAGCTCTCGGCCTAGACTGAAGCTTGCTATCCCCCGACGTTGCATCCTTATGCCAGATGTTTGAGATTGACTGACTTCCCTCCCGCAATGCTTGCCTCAGACCACCTTTCTTCTCTCCGGCTTGAGTACTGACGGATGAGTCCGATCGCTTCTTCGGCCCCGTCTTCTTAGTAGTCGTTCCATTCTGTCCGTTCTCGCGGGAAGTGCCAAGTTTGCTCCGAGTTGCAGAGGAGTTGATAGGTACCCGAGGCCTCTTCTGATTTGCTTCACGCTGTGGTTTCTGTGTGGGTGTTGTCGAGGGTGGAGGTGGTGAGGTTGGAGTTTCTGCCCGAGGTCTCCTAGTCTTTTCGTCCATGCGGGACTGTGGCAAAGGTCTTGCAGTTGACTGTGAGGACGTCCGCGATGCTTGCTCACTCGCAGTTTTGGCAGCTCTTGAACAGCGCGGAGGTGGCGACTTGGTGCCAGCTGGTCTAGGTCTCCTTGTTGCCTCTGGAGGTGATTTCAAGGGGACCTGGTTTGAAGCTTCATCATCTGGCAACTCGATGACAGGGCGAGGAGCTTCTTCGCAATTTTGAAAAGAGGTGTGATCGACCCGGGACCTTTCGAATTGGTACACGACTCGGTAGCTCGACTTTCCAGAGGAGCTGGTTGGCCGTTGGCCTGTCTGAACACCTGGTAATGTCTCCTTGACTTCAACAACCTCGGCCCCTGGTAGTGAAGGAAGAGAAAAGGGCCTAGGTCCGTCGATGTCAATGGTGACTTTCTGGGTTGAAGAGACCAAATTCGAGATGGAGACGGTCGTTCCTGGAGGGAGTGATTTAACCATCTCGTCTTTGAGTCTACGCACCGCAGCCTCCTCATCGTCGACAGCGCTTGGTTTTCGATGTTGCTGAACCGGCTCCGAAGGCAAGTTGGTCAGGCTACCTTCTCGACATACTGAGTCTTTGGATTTCGGTCGGCGGAGGGTCTGGAAATCCGGTCCCTGGACATCTACCCTTTCGCCATCGTTCAAAACCACAACATCCCAGACAACTTCTTCGCATTCGTGGCGGCGTCGTGCTTCAACAGGCATCTTCCAACACCATCGCTGGAGATAAGCCATTGCACATAGGCCAAGCACAAGGTCGATGACACCGACGGCATCACCTTGGAGGCCGGTGGCAGGATCGCGAAGTTCTCGACGAATCAGGGTTATGATACTTGCGATAGCTCGCGAAGAATCTGTCGACCCAAACAACTGGTCGAGAGAAGATAATACGAGCTGCGAGACACCAGAGGCCATGGCAACGGTGGTGCTAGTGAAGTAAAAGCCGGCAGTTGTCCAGAAGACTGCTTGGGACATGGCGTTATGAAGACTCTCAAGGCTGCGTTCGATGATGGATTCGGCATCGGTGGTGGCCAGATCGCTACGTGATCGAGCGAGCGTTTCTCTTCCGGCGCGGCTCAGGACAGTCTCGACCATGCTTCGTGCAAGTTCCAGGGAGGATAATGTGGTGACCTTGGCGGCACCGAGGCCGTAGGAGCCAGCGGTTGAACTGAGGCGGATAGCGAGGCATGTTGAACGGGTTGCGAGGCTCACGGCCTGTGCAACTGGACCAGGGAGAAGAGTGCGTCCTGATGTTGTAGACCCGCCATCTAGGAGAGTGTTGTGACTGTTCATGGCGTCGATAGTTCGAGTGATGATAAGAACATCAAGAACGTGAGGGAAGGGAGGATAGGGATAGGAGCAGTTTGTGATATTTCAAGGGTCTTTGGGGCTCCCAGAGACAATCCAGAGCTCAGACCCCAGTGATTCAAATTCAAGGGGCAATCTTGATGAAATCTCGGCAGCTTTAAGGGTCAGGGTGGTTGTAATACTGATTGTTGTAACGACGGTTGCCGCCTTGCCGCAAGTCGACGCCAATGACATGGCTGGAATGTATGTTTTTTTGATAAGAACTTGGGAGAGGGGATGGCATTGTTTTGTTTGGGGAGGGTAGATTACTCGCTCACGGACATGACGAGAGAGAGATGATGGCGATGGGGGGGGTGTTGAATGAAACAGGGCAGGGGCCTTGAGATTTTGCATGTGATTATCCAGCCCAGTGGAACATTACACCTACCTATACGTACTCCGGACAGTAATTACCTTACATTCATCATATCAGTCTCCTGTGGCAGCGCCTCTAATTCCCCTTGAATCTTGAAATTCTACGCCACAGAGCAATTGGGTTCTTTTACAGTTGAAAGGCGTTATCTACAACGGTTTCGTTTTTTTTATGAAGCGTTTGTTTCCATAAAGTACTTCTGTTTTTCTAACTACCTATGAAGCCAATCTCGGGTGTTGGTGAAATATTGTCTCACCACACAACGCATTCCCCAACCAAATGATCGATCCCATGCCTGGACGTGAAAAAAAAAAAAAAAAACATTGAATTTATATGTATCATGGGACCTGATGGACCCAACAATATGGTTGTACCTATGTATGTATGTCACCACCAAGATGATCCATTTCCCGGAGCTGTCCTGATCAGGATAAGTGACAGGGATTTGGACCCCCCCTAGTTGTTCCCCAACGCAATTGCAACAAGCAAGCAAAACGGGCAAGAAGCAAGACGCCTCACCCCACCCCTGAAACTCTCTCTCTCTCTCTCTTTCCCTCTTTCTCACACTCTCACCTTCTTTCACAGTTTCTCTCTCTTGTCTTCACCTTCATTCACTCTCTTTTTTCTCAAACCTTTTGTTATTCACACATTCACTCGTTATCACTGTACCTAGAAAGCATCGTCTATTTCCCTAACCGGGCTTCCACTCTTTTACTCTCCCTTTCCGCTCTTTCTTCTCTCCTCTCTTCACTGTCCTCTGTTCTTCTTGGATAGACTGGGTTTCCTACGTACCCGGCATTACACACTCATTCAGTCACTCCCTCTATCACCCTCAACCCACCAGTCCACTGGATCTCTAGAAACCACCATCATTATCCATATTGCTCTTCAAACCTCCCGCTCCTCCTTCTATTCCTCCAAAGTTTTCTCGATTTGGGCTCTTTTCTCTACACTACTCTTCCGGCCCGTTACTCGCGCTCTCTCTGCTCTCACACGCTGGGAAAACACACGTTTCTGATAACTTTTTGACCATTCATCTCGACCCGTTTCTTGTACGGGTTACCATTTACTATCGAAAAATGACTATGGGGCGGTTTTTCACGACGGCTGTGGCTTTGGCTGCTACGGTTGCTGCGCTTCCAACTGGTGGGTTGGCATTGTGATCGAGAGTGTACGGCTACTGACATTGCGGAATAGGCATCTCTGCCCCTGTTCGACAATATGAGTGAGTGTCTAGGCCTAGGACATTGTGCCTCAAACTCCTGGGGGGACGTACTAACGAGATTTGTAGCACTACTTCTACCATTACCCTCACTGCCACTTCTACCATCACCCGCACCGTTGCCGCTTCTACTGGTGTCCCTACCGAGGCCCCTGGCTACGGCGGCAAGACCTCCGGTTCTGGCTACGCCCCTGATCCCATCAAGGGATCTTCAAGCGACAACAACAACGGCACCAGTTCTCTCCCCGGTATCTCGTACGCTCCCTACCGTGGCGACCATCAGTGTAAAACTGAGGCACAGATTCACGATGACTTCTCTCGCCTCAAGGGCTCTTACTCGCTCGTCCGTATCTACGGCACCGACTGCGACCAGGTTCCTATAATTTATGACTGCGCCAAGGACAGCGGTATGAAGCTCTTCCTCGGTATCTGGGACCTCGACGCCGTGTCCCAGGAGGCTGAGAAGATCATTGACGCCATCAATGGCGATTGGGATATCGTCCACACCATCAGCGTCGGCAATGAGCTCGTGAACAATGGCGCTGCAAGCCCTGCCAAGGTCCTCGCGGCTGTCAGAAGCGCCCGCAGCATCCTCCGCACCGCTGGATACAAGGGCCCCGTCGTCACTGTCGACACCTTCGTTGCCGCTGGCCGGCACCCGGAGCTCTGCGACGAGTCTGACTACTGTGCCATCAACGCACACGCTTTCTTCGACTCTACCATCACTGCCGATGAGGCCGGCTCCTGGCTGACGCGAACCGTCGATGAGCTCAAGGCCAAGCTGTCCAAGGACCAGAAGATTGTTGTCTGCGAGACCGGTTGGCCCGTTAAGGGGATGAGCAACGGTCTCGCGGTGCCGGGACTGGCCCAGCAGAAGAAGGCTATCGCGTCGCTGAAGGAAGCATTCTCTCAGCACATGGAGGATCTCATCCTGTTCTCGGCGTTCAATGATGCTTGGAAGGAGGAGGCGGATTGGTCGTTCAACGCCGAGCCATACTGGGGTATTGATGGTGCTGTGTCGAAGTCTGGGTAACTTGTATGTTGGGTTGTGCGGGGGAAAATGGTGTGTCGGGGGTAAAAAAAACTGTATTTTATGTAGGATATCTTAGTTGGTTTTGGAAACGAGCTGTACGTGCTCTCACCGAGTTTGACTTGTTGATGTGTTGATGCGTTGTTTCGAGCAAACCCGACTGCTTGATCTATGAAGCTCCCCCTGAGTGAAGAAGCAAAGCAAGCGACATGGAAACAGACCATTGTCAACCATAACACTGGCTAGGGGGTCAGAAATGACCACGACATATACCCCAAATCATGTTGGAGAGGCTATGATGATGTTGATACCTACGATGCATGTTGTGATCATTTCGTAGTTGCCCCCAACCAACACAACTACACAACAAGGGACCAGGTATTTGACACGTTAGTTTATCTCTTTGATCGAGCAAACTGAATTGCCCAAGTAGAACTACTATTGAAATATATAAGAATTATCTTTTCAAGTCTAAACTTCAACATAATTTCTTAGAGTTTTGACATTTTATTTTACGGTATATCCTAATTTGGGTTATTTACTTATTTCTGTCACCATTTTACAATGCCATCTTTGGCAAATTAGTGTGTCAAATACCTATCCAAGTAGGGAGCCAGAATTGCTTGTTCCCCTGATTGCTTGTTCCCCTGATCGCTTGTGAGCTTTAGGATAGCAGTGAATGTGAGGGACTCTAGATGGGCATCGAACCCAAGCTTCTTGATGAATAGGTTGGGGTGTTCCTTTGAGTGCTTTGTGATTGGCGCATTGGCCTCTTGTGCCCTAATCTCCGTCTCCCTCTCAAGGATAAGCTGACTAAGTTGGCATATGTAAAGTGACCGGGTGCCCAAGATGTTTGAAGGGATTGATGATAAATATTAATTGGCTTAGGGGGGGGCGCAGTGCATACATAGATGGATTCTGCCCAGCGGAGGGCCTTCGTGCCAAGCGAAGAGATTTTGATTCGGAGGTGAAATAGGGTATCGTCAGGAACCAGGTCTCGAGGGGGGTCGTCAGGGGCTTCATTCAGTTGCAGGCCTTCCGGGCGGGGTGGAGGTCGTCCATTGCGGTCCTTTGAGCTCCTGGATAGGAGCATTTAGTGTTTCCCAGGTAGTATTCCACCCGTCGTGCCACGCCGGGCCACAGCAACCTGATAGGGCATTTAAAGCCTAGTGAGGGTGGAGGGAGGAAGGAGATAGGTTCGAGGGCGGCTGGGGGCTGGTATGTTAAATATTCACCCTTTAGGGGCAGGGACGATACTGTGATAAGGGGATCTCTATTCTAGCCTTTAGCACTAAGCAAACCTAACCTCGAGACGGAGGTAATATCCGTGTTTCAGTGCCTACCAGGCAACCAGGCCCTCTGTTCTTCCCCTCTTCTTCCACCCCTCCTACAACATTACATCCTTACCCCAGTTGTTCTATTGCTACCTATTATAAGACCTACCGAGGTATCACGATGACAACTCGAGTGGTGGTCCATCACCACACAATTCTCAAGAATGCAATGAATGCCGCATGCTTCTCCATTCTTCGCCACTAAACTCCAACCGACAAAATTCGTCGACTGATTCCTAATGGCAGTATCGCCCATGCCATTATGGACGTTCTGGACTACTCGTCGAGCTCTAGGATAGAAGCGTCCAGAGATTTTCAGTGGGCAGCCTTTGTGTCGAGCGAGGAGATCCCGCCTCGGAGATAAATCGTCTGCTGAGCCAGAAACGTACGTAGCTAGCGACTTCCAGTATAACTCAGCTTCAGCCCGTGGTTGTGTCATAACCCTCGTTTGTACAATCAGGCATGTTTTACTGATGTCGTTTGTCTTTTCCATTGCATCAGTTGAACCCCCAATTATCGCGGAAGTAAACAGAATACTCCGTCAAGAAAATGCATTACGCCTCCATCCCTCATTCGTTAGGTCCTTCCTTGTGGCTATCATCTCCAAGTCATGTGGCTGGTGACTGTTCTGGGTCGGCGTTTTGCCACTCCGGTCTCCGGCGCTGCGCCTCAACCCACGATCCTCGACTTCGTCATTCACCGAGCCTTCTCTCCCTCGTCCTCCATCTCCATGATAAAGCGCTTAACAACCCCATGATTTTCTCCTTTTTCCTTCCAGTTCCGTTCTCGGTAGTCATCCAAAGTTCAAAGGGGTTTCCAGCTGTTTAATCATTCACTTCGTCTGTTTATTTGGGCTTTTTCTCTTTTTTCTTTCTCCGCATCTGCCTGACGCTTGTTCCCCGCCCAACACCTTTGGTCGTCATTCAGCACTTCCTCCTGCTTCCTACTTCTGCGTAACATAACACTTTTGCGTTTCCTTCTACTTTTCTCATCGCAATCTTCGGATCGCTGGAGTTTGTCACTCTCGTGAAAAAGCGCTCAAGCATCGCCACGGCGCACCTCATTCTCGGCAACTTGATCTTCGATTGTTTTTTGACGACAACCTCCCAGCTGCGACATCACCCAGACGTCCGAGGGCGGTGACGTTTCTGGGCACCTCGACCACCATTTTTCAAGGATTCATACGCCCCTAATGATTACGCTTGGGACGCTCATTCTCCATGACGCCGTCACCAAGTCCTCCACCGACACCTCCACTCGACCATCCCATGGGTAGTAGCAAGCCCCCCGACGCGTATGGCTTGTCTCACAAGGTCAGCCTTCTCAAGCTTGGGGACTTTGCGAAACTTCACGCGGAGTCTTTAGCCTCACCAGCAGTCGAAGAGCCAAGCAACGCGACCTCTCAGTCTTGTCCTGAGCCCGATAGCGTTGAGCCCGATGGTCCTGAGCCCGATGATTCTGAGCCCGATGACCTTGAGCCCGATGGCCTTAAACCCAATGACCCTTCCCCAGCGCGAGTCGCCCCGAATGTGGTCAAGGCCCTCGGGCTCGCTGGGTCGAATGGAGTGAGACCTGTTTCGCTTGGAAACTTTTCCAAGATCTTCGACTACTTCGAAAACAGCCCGCTCAATAACTCTTGCCATAATGGGTCTTCATCGCGATCATCGCCCGTCTCTTCTGAGGAACCTTCACCAGTTCCCAACCCAACGCCCACGAAAGCGTTACCTGTGACGATTCTGAAGCGTGTCGCCAACTCGCATCTGGAGGGTCAACCTGCCATTCACATCTTGAAGAGGTCCTGCGGATCTGCCGCTGATTCTGATCCTGCATCTTCCCGCAATGCTCTACCTGCCGAGACTGCGGTGCTGCCCGACATTGACTCTGGTTCAGGCTTTACCTCGGGCCTAGGGTCGGGCTCTGATACTGATCAGGGGCTCACCACCTCGTACTCCACGGCAGCGTCGACGCCCCTAGGCTCAGTAGAGTTGCCTCCTTCTCCGTTGGACATGTTTGCTAAGCACAATCTGGCAACACCAAAGGCCAAGGCTACAGCTCGCCTTGAGGTCTCACCGCGTTCAAGCCAAAAGAGTGCAAAGAAACGAAAAAAGTCGAACCCTGTTCGAGAAGTTCTTTCCTACCAGTTTGTCAAATACGGGCCTGTCACACACGTCTATGATCGTGTGCCTTCCATGGAATGGAAGCGCGAGCAGCTCATCGACAAGCTCGTCCCGCAGCGCGTCGTCGACTCCGCGCTTGGCAAAGACAACGTTGATGTTGCTGCGAATGGTATTCACGTCTTCATCGACATGTCGAATATCATCATTGGCTTTCAGAAAGCCCTGAGAGCCAAGTATAGTCTTCCAGACTCTGCACGCTTCACCCCTCTGCCCCAGTTGAACCTGGGTTTTCTTGACGAGATTCTCCTTCGCGGGCGGCAGCCGGAGAAGCTCAACGTCGGCTGTTCGATGCACCCTGGTCGTGATGAGCCGGCCTTTATTCAGGAGCTCAAAGACCTTGGTTACCGCGTCGATCTCCGCCACCGTCGCGCGGAGCAGGCCGAAGCGGAGGAACCGTCGCTGTCTGACACACCCGGTTCACAAGGCCGTTCCCGCTATGTCGAAGAGATGGTGGATGAGACCTTGCAGATCCGGATCGGAGAGTCAGTCATGCAGTATTTTGACAAACCCGGGACACTTGTGCTTGCGACTGGGGATGCCCGGCCGGCCAAGTACTCGGACGGCTTCCTGACATATGCCCAGCGTGCCCTGAAAATGGGATGGAACGTTGAAGTAATGTCCTGGGAGGCGAGTCTTTCCTCTGCCTGGAGAGCCCCACTTGCCGAGGGCTCCAAGGGATCACTTCGAATCATTGAGCTCGACCATTTCCTGAATGAGCTCTGGATTCTATGAATCATGATACCTTTTTTTCTTTTGAAACTCAATGAACGTACGCGGCGGGTTCGGATACTTACCTGGACGCGGCGTGTGTTCTTCGATATGTGCTCCTCATTTGCATGCTGCACAAACCTGCTATGGCTAGTCAGTTGTTTCTCGGCAACGGCTGACGGGCAATCTTTTTCACTGCTTATACTTCGAGCTTTTCTTTCTTGGTGCTCATGGCATCATTCACGACGAGCTACCTGTTTGTTCATATGAGGCACATCTCATCGAATACCTGTTCCGATTCCTGTCACGACATTTCTCCCGTTTGCTTTCCGACACTCAACATGTCCTGCAACTTCGCCACCTCTTCTTGTTTTGGCGGCTTGGATGCCTTGCGATTTTGCAACATGCTGGTTCGAATATTGACAATAAGGAGTTGCTGTGTACTCAAAACTGTACCTGATTTCATTGCACCGAGTGGCTTCGGTGAGGCTGTGTGCTGCGGGCACCTTTGGGAGGACAGAAGTATCCTGCATGGGTAGGTATATTTTTTGGTGGTCATTATTTGACTGGGGGATGAGGGCATTGGTGGGAATTGATGTACAAGTCATGATCATGAGGATATTTGGAATGATGGTTGTCTTTTGGAGGAACTCGCTTCGATGATGCGATACGATTTATGCTAGTATTTGCAGAATACTGAATGAAAGGGACTGGTGTTTTTGGTTGACTCTTTTGACAAATGATGCTTCCTAATGTTAGTATAGTTTCTGGCAACATCTGAGAATGGCTGCTTAACCTATAGTTTTGTGCTTGATCTAGTAGGGACCTAGCTCTATAAAGTATTTTGCAACTGTAGCAACAGAAGTCATGATCTTGATGGATCAGTTACTTGCTTGCTCATGTGTCCTTTTCTGGGAATACTTCTGTCTCACCCCGTCCCTCTGAGGTTGCCTCCGCTCAGCTCGAGGAGGCTAATGACGTAATCCAGGTAACCTCACTTCTCTTCCATACCAGACCTGCCACGAGCCACTTGTGATGCCTTCGTAATCACAACACCCTCATCACCAAACAATTGCTCTAGACCCCGAGTATGCCTCCCAACGGCGCAAGCGAGCGGCAGAATCCCAGGCGGATGGACGCCATCGTTCGTCCGCTGCATCGGCCTTCGAACTACCTTGCGCGCGCGGCCGTTGCTGCTTCGTATCCGCTACGCGGCATCTGGTTCTTTACACGCAATCGCGAGTTTTGGCCGCTGCTTGCGTCGCGGATAATGCCCCTGTCTGTTATTTCATTTCTGGTCTACTTTCTTCTTTTTACCTTCACTTTCTTGCCGCAGTATGCGTTTTTGGCAATTTTTCATGGATGGGGCGCTTGGGTAAATGCTGTGGTTTTGGTGCTCGGAGAAGGCCTTGTGATTATCCAAGGTCTTTTTGAAGGATTCTTTGTTGATGAGTGCCGGGTTGATGTTTTCGATGTGAGTTTACTTCTCCCGCCTATCATGTGTAGGCTCTACCTACCTACTTGATTCAGTGCTGACTTGGCTTAGGCGACGCTCATCAAACTCTCATTCATGGATATCATCGCGCCCCATCGCATCCTCTTCATTGATGCCCCCAACTCAGTTAGGATGCTTGGAAAACCCACAACGGATGCCGTATACACGCCATGGAGCATGATTCAGATTGTCGAACTCATCGTGTTTCTCCCGCTCAACCTGATTCCCTTCGTAGGAACCCCGGCCTTTATCATCATCACCGGAACTCGGCTAGGCAAGCTCGCACACTATCGATGGTTCCAGATCAAGGGCTACACGAAGGAGGAGCGGAAGAAGCAGTTGAGGGATCGGTCTTGGGATTACATCTGGTTCGGCACCGTGGCTATGATTCTTGAGCTCATTCCCATTCTGTCACTGTTCTTTTTATTGACGACGACGGCTGGAGCGGCCATGTGGGCGGCGCGATTGGAGAAGGAGAGAAGGACACAGGGCTCTGGAGGTCGGGTTGCGCGTGAGGAGTCGGATTCTTCAGCTCCTCCTCCGTATACTGACGATATAGCATGAAGGACGGGCAGCACCGTAGCCACCAATGAAGCAACTGCCTTCCATGATGCCGTCTACCTAGGTACCTACCTAGGTGCCTATACTTGCTCAGGTCTTCACATGTCTTCACGTGGATGTGCGTGTCTGGATGGATGGAACTCGAGACCCCTTTGCCGTGCCTTCTTCCAGGTTTTGATGGCAAGTGCCACTTCTCTGTTGGACTGTTTCTCGCGGTTTCTAGGAGCAGGTACGCCTCCAGCTGCCTTTGCCGGGTTTTCCGGCAGAGCCACCCTCAGCAAAAATGGAAGGAACCCTTGTGGATCACCACCGCGAGACTTTGCTCCTGCAGATTCAAGGCTTGTCTGCCATGTGTCGTGTTCATCCGTGGGCACCAGCAACGTTTCATCTGGTCGTGTTCTCTCTGAGGCGGGAGCTGGGAAGGAGCAAGTTCGTTCTTGTACCCACCCGTCCGGCCGTTGGAAGGAGCCGCACAGCCGTTGAGTCAAGGCGTTGAAACGACGCACTGTGAAGAGTTGATGTGTGAGAGGCCCCTTAATCATCTTTTCAGTGTTCTCGATGTCTTTGAATCTGCGTTGCTCTACTAATTTGCTGGTCGACCACCATTTTCGCTGCACTCCTGAGTCCAGTCCTCCGAACTTGATCAAGGGCCGGTGAAGGGGTGGTTGCTGATCGACACACCCCTTCTCTCTTGCACCTTCCTCCCCCCATTTTGATGACTCTCGCACAGCCTCTCAACGACTCACCCCCCAACAGCCTCACGATGGTCGGGACGGAAGGAGCTCTCGTCCTCCTTCTCCCTCGTCTGGACAGGGCATAAAATCTCTTCCCTCCCACAACCCACCGTCAATCTTTTTCTTCTCTTCTTCATCTTCTTTTCTCTCACCTTTCTCACTCTTCCATCCTCACTCCTCACGCAACACCACGAGAACCTCTCACCTTCTCGTCCCCTTCGTTTGTCTTTCCCTCGTTTCTTCGCCTGCTTCCTCTGGCACATCGTTCCTTAGCCCTCGGATCTGCACCCTTTCGACTGTACTCCGTCACCTCAGCGCTTCACTGTTCGCCAATCCGCCCCTCCAGCCCCTGAGAACCCTCTCTGGTAGGAGCTCGGTTGCCCAAGATGCGAATCGCCGCGTCTCTCGGGGTCATCATGGCCTCTGGGCTCTTGAGCCACTCTGGTGCTCAAGGAGTCGACTATGGGTAAGTGAGCCAGTCTTCTGCTTGATGGTTCCTTTGCTGACTTGGAAACAGCAGTCCTGGCGGCCAGCCTGGCGGCCATCCCAGTGATGCCTCTGGTAACTCCCCTCCTGGCATCCCGCAGGGCGCTCCTGGAACTCTCCCTTTCCCAACCACCATCCCCGGATCTGTCCCTGGCGGCGTTGACCACAACGGCCCCGGATCTGGCCCCGGAGTTTTCCCTCCAAGCGTCCCTGGCGGGGTTCCTGGCAATGTCCCTGGCGGCGGCTCTGTTATTATCCCCGGCAGTCTTCCCAGTCAGGTTCCTGGCAGTATTCCTGGTGTTCCTGGCGCCCCAAGTGTCCCAGGTAGTCCATCTGACTTTCCTGGTGCCCCTGACAACCCTAGCGTCCCCAACATTCCTGGCAGTCCTTCTGGTGTCCCTGGCGTTCCTGGCGTCCCTGGCGTCCCTGGCAGTTCTTCTGGTTTCCCCGGTGCCCCTACTGCTCCTGATGCTCCCGGCGTTCCTGGCAGTCCTTCTGGATTCCCTGGTGTTCCTATGGTTCCCGGTGCCCCTACTGCCCCTGGCGTCCCTACTGTTCCTGGCGCCCCTGGCGCTCCTGGTGCTCCCGTTCCTGGCAGTCCTTCTGGATTTCCTGGCGCCCCTGGTGTTCCTGGTGTTCCCGGCGTTCCTGGCAGTCCTGGTTTTCCTGTTGTTCCTACTGCTCCTGGTTTTCCTGGTGTCCCTGGTGTCCCTGCTGCCTCCAATATTCCTGATGCAACTGGAGGTTCCTCTGACGTACCCGGTTTCCCTGGTGCCACTGACATCCACGGCGAAGTCACCCAGATACTCCCAACCTGCCCTATCGAAACCACAAAGACCGTCTTTGTCACTGTCTATCCCACCAACTCACAGGATGATTCGAGCTTCCCTTCTCCTGATGGCCAGGATCCCGATGGCCAAGATTCCAACAGTGGGAACCCCAATTTCCCCAACCAGCCTGCTTCTCAGACCTCTTTTCCCGATGGCAGAGACCCCAATGCGCCCCCTGACCAGACACTGTTTCCTACCCAACCTCCTCCTTCAGTCACACAAGGCAAACCGATGGTTTCCCCTTTCACCACATTGACTGTTGACCTGTGGGGAATCTCTGGTGACGGTACTGGCCCAGGTGCTGATCCAAATGCCGGATCTGACATCGGCCCCAACGACGGCACTAATTCTGGCTCTGGAGTTGAGCCTGGCGCTGGTTCTGATTCTGGAAATGGAATGGACCAAGGTGACAGCACTGGCACTGACAATGGGGTGGATCAAGGCGGCACTACTGGCACTGAGAACGGAATAGACCAAGGCGACAACACTGGTTCCGACTTTGGTGGCGAGCCTGGACGCGGCCCCGACTCGGGCACTGGTTCGGGGACTGATGCTGGTCCTGGAAACGATGGCCAGCGCTCTACTTTCTTTTCACCCCTCCCAGCCCCATCCGATTACTCTAGTGACGTATCCGATGGTTCTCCTGGCGGCTTTCCAGGCCCCTCTGACGCAGGCACCGGGGCACTCACGGCTGCTCCCTCCCAGTCGATCGGATCTGTTGGCCCATGGGGCACTCCTGGCGGTCTACCTTCTGATCCATCTGCATCTTCTGCTCAGCAATCAGACAACGGATTGCCTCTCACCACCCAATCCGACGCTCAGGGTCAGTTCGGCAGCTCTTGGCCCACCGTTACCCCTGGAGATGGCAATGATGGTCGATTCCCTGATTCTTGTATCACAATCATCGGCCCAGACGGATTGCCGACCGTTGTAAGTGGAGGCGGCGGCGTGCTACCCAGCCAAGGCCAACCTCTCTCAGCATCCGGGGCTTCTCCCGTTGGCGACGATCAAGGTATTCCCCAGGGCGCCTCTTCTGGAGCACCTCTCTCTGCTCCTGTTATCACTGGCCTGCCTGGCGGGCCCCTTCCCGGCTGGCCCTCTGACGGCTCCAATACACATCTTCCAGCCCCTGTCGTGACTGGTATGCCTGGTGGCCCTGTTCCTGGGTGGCCCTCTCAAGGCTCTGGTGGCCCGATTCCTGGAGGAGACTCTGGGGCTGTGATCACAACCTCTGCGACCTTGACAGTCATCGGACCTGATGGCCTCCCTACAGTCGTGGAATCGACTTGGGTGGTTCCTGTTGGCACGCCCGTAGCTGACGCTTCCGCCCACCTTCCGGGAAGTGGTATCCCCGAGGGGACACTTTCTGGCATTCCTATCGACGTTGGTAGCATCCCGACTGGGTCTGTTGTTCCTGGATCTCCCCAAGACGCCTCTGGCGGCCCTATTGCGACCACATGCACGAGCTTCACCGTCATAGGCACTGATGGACTCCCCACCGTTGTGCACTCGACCTGGGTGGTGCCAGCTCCCGCTTCGCCTACCGACGATTCTGCCGGCCTCCCGGGGCCCATCCCTACTGATGGCTCATTGCCTCACTTCCCTTCTGCAGGTCCTGCCGGCATCACGACCGGGCTCCCATCTGGGCTCCCAAGTGCATCGAGCCTTGACAGCGGCGCGTCTCCCATTACCACCTGCACAAGCTTTACTGTTATCGGTACTGATGGGGCCCCGACGGTTGTTGAGTCTACCTGGGTTATTCCCGGCTCCGTCAACACATTGTCCCAAGTTCCCGGAAACCCCAGTGGTCCAGTTCAAGCTTCATCGGCCCTTCCAGCCGGCGTTTCACCAGGTGTGACCACCGAAGCCAACCTGCCTTCTGGATTCCCTTCTGGCATTGGTGGCTCTGGCAACCCTGAAGGCATGGGCGTCACGACCTGCACCAGCTACACCATCATTGGAGCTGATGGTCTCCCAACTGTTGTTGACACCACCTGGGTCATTCCTGGCTCTTCCGAGACTCAGGCTGGGCTTCCTGGCAGCCCCTCGTTTGTCACCGACCATCTTCCATCTGGATTCCCCACAGGTATCCCCGGACAGATTACTGCATCTCCAGGTCTTCCTTCAGGAGATTCCAGCCAAGGAGCTCTCATCACGACCTGCGTAAGTTACACTACTATCGGAACTGATGGCCTGCCGACGGTTGTTGATTCGACATTTGTCATTTCTGTGCCAAGCGGTCTACCAACTGGGACGACGTTTCAACTTCCATCTGGATTCCCCCAGGGCACTGTCACTGGACTTCCCCAGCCTGGTCCTAGCGATGGAACCGCCGGGAGTTTTACCACCCTTACAACTGCGATCATCATTGGATCTGATGGAATGCCCACGCCTGTTGTTCAGACAGTTGTTTTGAGTGACTCATCGGCATTCGGAGCCCCAACCGGCATCCCTCAGGGAACTGTATCTGGCATTCCCGCCCCAGCTCCTTCTGGCCCAGTCCTTTCCAGCGGAGATTTCAACCCATTCTCGACTGGTGTCCCGAATCTGAACCAGTATGGCCCAGCGTTTTCTGATGCGTCGATGTCGGGTATGGTGACGGACGCCCAAGGCCCCCTGGTCACTGGAACAGTCACGGGAACGCGAACCTGGACTGTCACATCTATCATCGACCCTGCCGGAGGCCCAGTCCTCTCTGACGGTGCTGTTGGACCTATGTCTTCATACAACCCAATGGGCAATGGCGCGCCCCTCTCCGATTCTGATCAACTCCCACACACGGGTTATGAATCTGCGCCATCTGAGATCACACTTTGGCCGCTGTCTGCCCCCACTACTCTTCGGACTAGCACCTGGACGAATGTGATCGAGGAGAAGACTACTTCTTATACCATTCACTTCCCGCTCACTACTCTTGCCACACTCACTGCGGCTGGCAGAAGGATGCACCGTCGACAAGAAAGGTGTGAAGTTACCAAGTCCAATCTGGGTAGTTCATGGCTGACAATTCTTAGCTCTATCCGTTCGCTTTCAGCATGGGGCAACTCGAGCTCTTCTTCAATGTCGCTCACCGAGAACACCTCGCTTGCAGCCAGCCTTTCCTCTGCTTTGAGCACTGTCGATACGCTGCCCTCGTCCCTTCCCAGCCTCAGCGTTCCAGGCACCACTTCAGCCACCAGCGAGACTCTATCGATGACGAACTCGGCAGCCAACTCTCCTGCTTCCGCAACCATCTGCGCTGATGGCGTTAGCATTGGAAACACAACAATCGATGTGAGTGTGTTGTCCCACGCTTTTGGCACATGGCTGACCATTTCCAGTTTGACAACTCTAGGCCTGGCCCCCTGTTCAACCCGCTTGAAAACATTTGGTTCTCGGGAGGCTTTCTCATTGCACCCCCGACTTCTCAGCAGCCCCAGCCCTACATACCGTCCTCTGGTGGCCAACTCGTCGAGTTCGTCCCCCCTGCGCTGTCCAACACCTCCTTGTCAGGTTCTGGGGATATCGCGCAGATCGGAGTTGGCCCCCACGCATCCAGCCCCTGTTTCCGATTCGATCTCTTCGGAGCAAGCCTGGGGTGCGATGCCCGCGGACGTGAGGAATGGTGCGAGTTTGAGATCTCGGCCTATCGATACAACGAGACTTCGTCGAGAGAAGAGTCGATCGCTTGGTCCGAGACGAAATATGTTCCTGCTTGTCCTACATTCTTGGAAGGCGGCTACGAGCTGACTCCAATTGACCTGGAGGGGTACACGGATCTTTCCTCTGTCTTGATTACGCTTCGGGTTGGCAACGACCTCCGAGCTTGGTGGAGTGACGACATCCGAGTCGGATGGACCGACAACAGTTGTGATGCGGCGGCCTGCCGCACCAAGATTCCCGCGCATCACGTCAAGCAAGAGACTGTTATCTCTGCTCTCCGGCGTGGGGTCTGGAAGTGGAAGCGAGATGGCCTTGAGCGCCTCGACGATGCCTTGGTCTAGGAGTCGGCCAAGTGAGAGATGTCGAAAGGCGACATGGCTGGGCATGTTATGAAGTATGACGAGTTTCTGTCAGAGATGATTTGCTCTGTGTTACAGACACGATTTAACACGAATTTCTTGGACGGGCGGTGTATTGATGGTCTACTGGGACGTGGGTTTAATTGAGAGGAGGTAGTTAGATGGATGGAGAAAGGCATCATGTCAAATATGGTGGGATAGCCCGTGTTTTTCCCAAGTAATTATGGTGAAAAATGTGCATTTGCCCGAGTTGATGGCTGGTTTCTGTGTTTGTGATGTGATGTATGATGATTGTGATGGCTTGACTGGAGCAACTCTTTACCCAATGTTGTGTATGTTTGCGCTGTCGCGTTTAGATGCAGCCGCGACTAGGTAGGCGAATGGTATGGCAATTATTTTGCTTGAATTTCAGTATTTTTCTTCTATTTGTAGTTATTCGCAACTGTATTCCTGCCTACGATATCTTGGTCTCAAGTCTGTCTGCCTTGATGGCCTGAGTCGACTGGGCGCAAGTTTGCCTCAAATGACGGGGGGGGGAAGAGGAAATGGAATAACCAACCAGGCAATCTAGGCTAGGCCATTGACTTGCAAATGGGCCGCTCTTTGGGCCGGATTCTAATGCATGATGCTGGATGCGTGATGTGGGATGCGTGATGCCTCAGCCACGGCGGCCATGCAGGAGGCCGGCCACACAGTTGGCAAGGCGAACAATGGACAACTCGTAAGGCAGCGGTTGCCTTGTTTTTACCGCCCTTGGTTGTGATGAAGGGTTTTGATTCGACGATAAATACAGAGTGTGCATTAGATGATGCAGAATAGCGGGAAACAAAACAAACTGTATAAATTGAGGAGTCTTGATTGTCCCTTTTTTTTGTTGTTGATGGTATTCGACCAGGCTCTCTCTCACCCCCCACGGATAGATAGGACTGGTGTTGTTGGTTGAGGACGATGGGATCGAATGGGTTCCATCTCATGTAGATTTACTACTTACATTTTGTGCCGAGTGTATATATGTGTGTGTGTCAACCTTGGTCTATCTATCCATGGCAACGACTGACTGACTGTAAACAGAACAGTCGTTTTCTTTCCTCACCCATTGGTCTTTTTCGAAGAATTTCTAGCAAATCTATTGGCACTGTTGCCTAGCCGCATCTTTCTTCTTCTTTCTCTAATTACCTTATAGCGATATCTTTCCCTCCTTATCGCAATAGGCCGTTCTCGTTGATTTGTTTTCCTATCGTCGTCGTCTTCCTTCCATCTCTCCTCCTCACCACCCTCACCACCTACCTACCTCCTTTTCACCCCCATACAAACCACGTTTGGGGAAAAAAAAAACATCCACCCCCGCCTTCCATTTACTGTTCGGCTATCTGCAGATCTAGGTCGATCTGTAAAAAAGGTGCTGGGCCTCCGAGGTCCCTCCCCGTCGCGGCGTGTTTGACTATCTGTCGGCTCCCGCCCCAACATCCACCTCGAAGGGGGGGACTCTCAACTCTCTTCAAAAACCACCTCACCTTCCTCCACTCCTTTCTCTTGTTCTTTTTTTCTTGCGACTTCACATTCAGTCCCTACTGGCTGTTGTTTGCTCTTTCTCATTATTGACTTGAGGACCCGCAACCACAATGTCTGTCACGCACAACAAATCCGTCAACGGACACATCAACTTGTCCTTAGACGACGCCCTGTATAACCACCTTGCATTCCCTCCAAAGCTTCCTCATCGTCAGGACCCCAACATCTTCGAGCTCGAGGATGCCCTCATCGATCGTCTGCTTGAAGCCGTCCGTCACCTGAGAGATCTCCCATCCAACGAGTTTCGCTCGGCATGGGATGACGTCTGTCGCGGTCTCCAGTCGACCAAGACCATCAACTTCAACGGCCGCCTGGATAGAGACGCCCTCTCAAGAGAGCTAAGGGATCTCAGCAATACTAGCTTTCTGGTCATCCATGTACGATGCCAGAACAGCGCCCTCTTCGTCTATCGTTCCCAAGAGTGAGTGTCCCGGATCCCGATAACCCGATCGTGACTTGATTCTAACCTCTTCGAAAGTCCCGTTCTTGGCCCATCTGTTGTTTTCGAGACCTTTGAAGCATCGGCACGCAATGAAGATGTCCTCGCTACCGAAAATGCTCTGGAGTGGGATTTCCCCGGTTCCGCTGTCGCCATCCCCTGGTCTACTATCGTGGGCAGCGGTTTCACTGCTAGCCTTGCGACCTTTCTCGAAAACGCATCCCGTGAGTCGCTCAAGGACTTCTCCGCCCAGTCTCTCAAGGCTGGTACCGCCGTCGCCGAGAACCGCAACACCCCTGAGCCGTCGCTCATCTCCTCCATGTTGGTCGCCCTCCTCCAGGGGGCCGGTCGTCGTGTTGCCCCGACCTCCCTACGGAAGATGGTACGGGATGACTCTTGTTGGAATAGCGCCCAAAAGCCCTGGAGACGACTCCCATATTGGCTGGTTCTCCGCGTCGCCATCTCCCGCCACCTGGCACTGCAGCTCGGGGGCGAGGTTGGGCGTGTCGAGTACAAGTTCCTTGTTGCACATCTCCTGGGGGATCTTCTGAGGCGCATCCGGGCATCTGGCACGACACTGGACCGCCTCGACTTTCTAAAGAAGAAGATATGCAGGCGGATGGTGAAACTGGACGTCGACAAAGATCGCTCACAGGATACCAAGGTCCCGGCAAGGATCGACTTCTACTTTTGTTCTTTGGCTCTCGGCATCCACCAGTCGATTTTCCAGGCATCTTCATTCATCACTGCTTCTTGGAAACGTCAGCAGCTTTCAATGTCCAAGTCCATCCCTTCTCTGCCTAGATTCGCCGCAAGCGAAGACTTGCGATTGGATTTGAAGCTCAGCGGTCGCCACCTCCATGACGTTTGGCAAGGATACAATCTACCTCGGAGGCATGAGCATACTCGCCCTGAAACCTTCAGGATTGCCGAGGCCGCAAAGGCCCATCTGAGCACAGCTGTCGGGGCCCACGCTCGCTTGATTAAGCTGGAGCTGGAGTATGAACGGTTCTGCAGCAATGTCGACCAGGTCGATGGTTCTATCGTCGACATGGCCTCAAGACTGATCAGGAACTACATGGGTCAAGCTTTTCATATGTACCAGGACTTCCCTGAACTCAAGAGTACCATGATCTTGAATATTATGGATGTATGGATCCAGATGGACGAGGCGGCCTGCTCGCTCTATCCGCTCCTTCGAGAGTTTCATCCACTCTTTCGTCCAGAAATGCTGGACGTATTGCTTGTCTCGAACCTCGCTGATATGGAGCGGGTACAGCGGATCCAGATCTATATACAGGACCGAGTCATTGCCTCCGGCCACTCAAAGTTGAGTATTTTTGCCGACCCTGTCAAGGGGTCGTTCGGTGAACGAGCTTATGATGAATTAGACATCTCGGACAGCTTGCAGCGACTCCATCTCGAAATCGAGGAAATTGCCGAGCGGCAGCGAGACGCCAAAAAGGGGGAGTGGAAGCAGAAGAGCAAGGAGTACACAAGGCTTTCACAACAGATCAATGACACCAGCTGCGTCTACTTCGTTGACGACAACAACCCCCTTGGTCGTGGCATTCACTCCTATACCTGTTCTCGTTGCCAAATGACCAGGAAGCTTGATCGAATCCGCATTCAAGCCTATGAGCACCCACTTCCGGAAGACCCGATAATCGCCAAGGCGGTCGTTTTTGAATTGGCTTGCCCGGATCAGCTGGCCGAGTATCGTGATACTACTTGGAAGTTGGCTAGTCGTCTCGGGCTCGCGACGCCGGAAAAGGACAAAGAGCCTCGATGCTGGGTCAGAGACTGTCAGCTACTCAGAGACTTGTCCAACAAGACGGAAATGAGTTGTTCGCTCGCATCTACCACGAAACCCTGTAAGTGCAACGGCCCCTAACCCTACCTCCAACCGTGGCCTCGACTAATGTCCCTTGCTCAGTCTTGACAACTCACTACTCGTGGATGACCTTCCCAGTTGAATGGGACGATGGAAAGAACGGCGTCTGCCGCCCCAACGGGCTACGGTTGAGCTATCACGATGAACGCTCCGGCATGTGGACTGGACGCTACCGCCGGCTCAACTTCCTCCACCATGTCAAGTTGCAGATCCCCAAGTCCTCACCTTTCTCCAGCCTTCTCAAGGAGACGTCTTTCTCGGAGAGCATCTATGGCTCATCGTCGTACGAGATCATGTCGACCGCATCCAGATGCCCCCAAGGAATCAACGTTCACGAGTATCTTGCGTTTCAGACCATCGCCTCGGGCAAGTCCAGACGATGGCTCTCCATCTTGACCGAGCTGGGGTCGGCAAACTTGAACTTCTCAAATGAAGCGACAACGATCCTCTTGAGCCACTTGGCCTCCCAGTGCGGCCCCTCCGACAAAACTAGAGACCCGTTTCGCTCGATCCACGCTGTCTTTCGCGATGAGGACTTCTGCGAGACACTGATCAAGCAACTCCTGAGCCGTTTGGATGGCTTGTCCTCAAACTGGAGAGAGACCTTTTTGATGGAGACAATCATTACCCTGACTCTCAAGTTGCTTGATCTGTCTTGGGCTGCGAAGCTTAGGCACATTTTTGAACAAGCGGTGTCACTGCTCTCAAAGGCGAGGGATATCTGCGTCCGTTGGTTCAAACTCCTTCGGACGGAAACATACAAGGTTGTCGATTCCGAAACCGCTCAGCGGTTCCAGCAGTACGCTTTGTGGGCGGCGCTTCTGTGCAAACGAACATTTACCGCCCACACCTATCGTTCAGTGCCCTTGTCTGTGGATGCTGCCTCCATCCAGTCTTTCATCCAGAGCAGCATCATGGTGCATGATAACCTCGTCGTCAAGCTGGAGTCGTTGCCACAGTTGCTGCGATACGCCATCGTGAGGGATATGAGACTGTCTTACCGCCTCTCTACTCTTATTTCCAACTTCATCCTGCAGAATCCCGATGCCTTTCGGATATCGCTACAAGAAATGTGGCCTGAGGAGGAGAGATGTTCCAGGAAGTTGTCAGAAGTCAAGCTGGAGCAGTCCAACTGGATATCCTGCCTCTCGACAGCAGGCGAAGGGACGATTCAACAGACAGTCTTCTACAATCATGTCCAGGGTGTCTTGTTGGTCGATGGTCGACCGATGGGCGTAAGTGAACGAACTTGCAGACCGGCGAGACGGTGATGATAGGTCGATTATCAGAGACATGGGCTAACTTGAGAATAGAAACTGCCAAAGGACCCGAAGAAATCCTTGATACTCAACGAGCTCTTCGGGGACCAGGCGCTTCTGACGTATCCGTCAGATCGGCCGCGGATGCAATACGGTACGCCCTCCTTAACGCGACCCTGCTAGGAGCCCTGAGCTAACCCAGCCCGTAGTTTTATGCGTCCGCCCTTGGGACTTTCAAGTACACGTCGGCTATGGCAGTTCAGGGGAGTTTATCGTCAGAGCGTTTCAGTACCCCTATTCGCTCCAACTGATTGACAGAAGTGTATTCCACAACGGCCAGTCCTCCGATCTGCCAGGGCCTTTGCTGAATCGATGTTTTCATTGGCTGTATGAATACTTTATCCTAATTGGTGTTTTCCTTTTTAGCTGACATTGTCTTGACTAGGAACCTTCGAAACGGTGAGGTGCTCATCACCCAGAGGGACCGGCCATGGCCCAACAATCCGTTCACTGGCTGGGTGCTGAGTATCAACGGGCAATCATGCAGAAAGTCCAGCTACTATAAAGGCCGCCGGCATGTGGACACGATCGTCAATCCGTACAGCCCACTGTTCAATCGAGCCACTCGCATTCTGGAGCCCCTTGAGAGTCGAAAGAATGTGCTGGTTTACCAACCCGGTGGAAGGCGGAAGCTATCAGTTAAACTACCGAGACTGAGTCTGCTCTTCTATGTCAACGAAAAAAGACTGTTGCAATCTCCTCAGCTTCGGAGTGAGATTGATCCTAACCAGGACGCTGGGACATGGTACGGGCTGAACAACAAGCTTGTCTGCCGAAGCCTGACGAATGAGAAACAACGTTCCGTTCTCGTTCCTTTTGGAGACCTTACTATACGTGCCAGCGGCTGCCATGTTGTTGCCATGATCGAGCCTAATGGCGCCTATGGTAAGTATACCATCAATACGGAGTTGGGACGCATGGATTGCGCGCCGGAGCCGAAGCTCATCTATACCAAGGCATTGCTCCATGCCGGCACTTCATTCCTAATTCCAGATCCTCTCACTGGACGGACAGGGTCTGAGGAAGCTATCTTGTGGCTCCAATCTGGCATCTCGCAGCCCTGGTCACCGTTGAGTCGGCCACCCCTGACCGTCCTGGCAGAGATAGCAATGCTTACGCCAGAGAGGGTCTATTACCCCCATGACCTCAAAGTCATGCGGACGGATCGCTGGGAAGAGCGTTTCCCTGTTGCTATCCAAAACTCGGCGTATAGGCCTATCGTCGACAGAATACTGGAGCTCTCCCGGACTCTGGAGGCGTTCTCTACGAAGAACCGGGCGGCAGCCACCGATTCACAGGAGCTTCTTGACTTGCCATCATGGGGCGAACTCCATCTGCACACTCGAGCAACACATCGGCAACAAGCTGTAGAGCGTCATCTCGGAGATGCTACTGATCGTGCGCCGCCGGTCAATCGACCTTATAAACCCCGGGATGGACCGTCTCCCGAAAACTTGTCGTATCGAAACGTGCTCGAGATCGCTCACATGATCCATTTATGGCCTCGCACTATAAACACGACGGAGAACCTAGCCCAGGCGCTCCTTTCGGCGTCTCAGGGTGGTTCTGTCGGGGGGTTCACGACCTCGTTCGAGCAAGCGTCTTTGAACGACCGATTCAAGACCGATGTGGCCCAGAAATGGGGTTCTATTGTCAATTTCGTCCAGGAGGCACCTGATCGTTACCACATCATGTTCCTCCTAGGCCTTATGGCCTTCCGTGTGAACGTGAGTATGCCTCTCCTTCGAACACTGGTTGCCTTTGCCATTTTTGAGGAGCTACAGGGCCTCGAGTTCCCCCCATGGGACGAGTTCCAGCACTTCCAGCCAGGCCAAACACCACAACTGGGGTATTTACTCAGTCTGGTGCAGCCCTTCCGTAGGCCGGTGCCACAGACCGATGCGATGCAGCTCGAGGCCTGGTCGAGTGCCAAGCAGAGGAGGAAGCTACAGATTGAGCGGGAAAAGCATGAGAACAAGGTCGAAGAGGATTGCAAACTGTTTGCAAACCATCTCCTAGGGCAGTGGCCTTGTCTAGAACCAAGTGCGACAGACCTTCCTAGCAGTTTAATGCTTCAGGTCGAATCAGCCATGGAGGTTATCCGCCCAGAATGGAGACGACTGTATCAAAACCTCGAGCTGAGCAGACATCTTCAGTCCGTCCAGGCTTTCCTCGATCGACGTTCGACCCCTGCGCGCTACAACCCGCCCCAATTCATTCCCTCTGAGGCTGTGTTTGCAGTCAGAATGCGTGGCAGCGAGGTGGCAGACTTGAAGCAACTTCTGGTTAAGCCGCGTTCAAAGTTGAACACGATGGCTTTTATTCCGGCAGACAGGCCATTTCTGTCCCAGAAGGACTTCATCCGAGGGCTCAATGGGTACTCCCAGTCAACTCTCGGCCACAAACATAGCTCTACATCGTACCCTACGACTCACGATGTGACGTCTTCTACGGCAACGCTGGAGGGCATTGTGGCTACACTCGGATCGTCCAAATCTTCTGTTCGGCGTCGGTATGCGGAAGACTTACAGAAGAGCATCACCGCTTTTCGACATCTCGGGCCATCAATCCTAAACCCAACCCAGGGTCCTCTGAGGACGAGAGAGGCCTCGATAACGGCCTTGTCGCAAGCCGTTAAGGAAAAGTTTGACGGCATCCAGGCCGCCATGGAGGCAAGCACGCCAGCATGCTCCCGGTCTCGAATCAAGTGGCTCAAGGCGGGAGGCTTATGGCCGATTGTTACAAAAGGTACAGTTCTCGGCCAGTTGAGTTCCATCTCATCACAGGAAGCCTTTGGGAAAGGTATGCGGGAAGCCGTGATCGAGATGGGTGTCAAGATCACGGAGCTGCAGAGAGAGGTTCGACTACATGAATTCGTACTCAACCAAATGTCCGGGCGATACCACGAAGAAGAGGCGAACGGGGGCCATTCAAACTGGAAACCAGAGGAACATCCAGACTGGCTTCTTCTTGAGATCGAGTCAAACATTATGATCCGTCCTGTCCAGATCGATGTTGCGTTGGCGACGATTGCCCCTAAGTCGGGGTCAAATTCGGTGCTCCAGATGAACATGGGACAAGGTAAGAGAGATTCTTTGGTGGCAACTTTGCATTGTTGAATATTGCGAAGATCGAGGTTTCGAGATGGATACTAACATTGATTCCTAGGGAAAACATCCTGCATCATCCCAATGGTAGCCGCTTCCCTGGCCAACAAGGAACAACTCGTGAGGGTAATTGTCCCCAAGGCGCTCCTTCAACAGACTGCACAGCTTCTCCAGACTCGACTGGGAGGCATACTTGGGCGCAAAATACGACATGTGCCCTTCTCTCGACGGACGCCGACGAAGGAGACATATCTCAGCGACTTCCACGCTCTCCATAGGGACATCCAAAAGTCTGCCGGTGTTATAATCTGTCAACCTGAGCATACCATGTCTTTCATGCTCAGCGGCAACCAGAGGCTATTGGATGAAAAGCTCGCCCAAGCAAGGCCCATGATCAAGCTGCAGAACTGGCTGACTCGGGTTTCGAGAGACATTCTGGATGAGTCGGATTACACCTTGGCTGTCAGGACCCAGTTGATCTATCCCTCGGGCTCTCAGACGACGGTTGATGGACATCCGCATCGATGGTTGGTCGCCGAGGCTCTCCTGCGTCTCGTGGACAATCAGTTGCACAATCTTACTCAGCAGTTCCCGCACTCCATCAGCGTCATCAGGCGCGCAGGAGGAGGTTTCCCCTTTATCTTCTTCCTCCGGAATCACGTTGAAGATGAGTTGATCCAGAGAATAACGGCGGCCGTATGCCAGGGTGTCGGTGGTATCCTCCCCATGGCTGCTCAGGCAATGGTTCCAGCGGACAGGGTCGCCATCAAGGATTTCATATCTGCAGTTCGCCCTCGAACTTCAAGCATAAAGCGAGTCAAGAGCCTGTGTCCCGACCGCCCCAGTCTCCGTCAGACCGTCTATCTTCTTCGAGGCTTGTTGGTTAATCGCATCCTCATGATGACACTGAAGAAGCGCTGGAACGTCGAATACGGGCTTCATCAGAAGCGAGACCCCATCGCCGTCCCGTTCCATGCCAAAGGTGTTCCCAGCGACCAGTCTGAATGGGGACATCCGGATGTGGCCATTCTATTTACCTGTCTTGCCTTCTACTACGACGGCCTCAATCCATCACAGCTGCGACAGTGTCTCGAGCACATCCTCAAATCAGATGACCCAGCTACGGAATACGACAACTGGACTGGCTCAGTCGAGTACTTTCCAAGTTCCCTAAAGGCTTGGAACTCGATCAATGTGGATGATGCCATGCAGCTGGGTGAGATATGGAGAATCGTCCGCTACAATGGAGTAGTTGTGGACTACTTCCTGAACAACTTTGTCTTCCCCCGGCACGCGAAGCAGTTCCAGGTCAAGCTCCAGTCCAATGGCTGGGATATCCCTCTGTTCCCCCTTGCCCAGGGACCAAACACAAAGGCCCTGGCCTACAAGTCTCTGACAACGGGCTTTAGCGGCACAAACGACAACAGAACCATGTTGCCGCTGACGATCGAACAGCAAGATCTCCCTCGTCTTCACCATACCAACGCGGAGGTTTTGAACTACCTCCTCCACTCCAGAAACCGCCAATGCACTCTACCCCGAGATGTTATTAGAGATACGGGGGTTGACAGGGCATCTGAGCTGGATCTCCTCCGCTGCCTGAAGAGGAGCGGAATCCGCGTTCTGATTGATGCAGGGGCTCAGATCCTGGAGATGGACAACCTCACCCTCGCGGAGCAGTGGTTGAAGATCGACACTTTTGCTCTTGCTGCCCTTTATTTCGACGAGCACAACAAGCCATGGGTGGTGCCCAGGCAGGGCGGAAAGACTCCGCTGCTCGCCTCTCCTTTTGCTGATGATCTGAGCCAGTGCTTGGTCTATCTTGATGAGGTACTGATTTTCCCCCGGAGTAGTTTCCTGGACTTTTTAAAGTATTCTGACGTTCTCTTAGGCTCACACTAGAGGAACCGATCTCCGACTACCCCCTTATGCAAAGGGAGCTCTCACCCTTCGCCTAGGTCAAACCAAGGATCACACTGTCCAGGCAGCCATGCGTCTTCGCCAGCTTGGAACGACTCAGTCCATCAAGTTCTTCATTCCTCCAGAGGTGCACCAGAGCATCGCGGACTTGCAGAACAAGTCAATTCACGAACCGATTGATTCCTCTGATGTGTAAGAGTTTCCCAGAATCCTTGTATCTGGCAGTAACCTAACGGTAGATAGCATCCAATGGCTTCTCGACAACACATGCGAGAACATCGAACAGCTTCAGCCCTTGTACTACTCTCAGGGGATGGACTTTTGCAGGCGGATGCGGGCAGCGTTGGAGAATCCCAAGTTCCTAACAGACAAGAAGGAGCGGAAGTCTTATCTCCAGACGATCAAGCAGAACGAACAACAAACCCTGGAGCACCTCTACGTGCCGAAGCAGAAGAGCCGCGCAACCGGCACAGAGCTATCGACGAACCCGAAGCTGAACGAGTTTATCCGCGATCTCAATAACAGACGCAAGACATTCCAGGACACGGGCAAAGCTGTCCATGCTTCGGCACTCCAAGAGGTCGAGCAGGAACGCGAGGTGGCCTTTGAGGTTGAATCTGTACGACAGGTAAAGAAGCCTCAGCATTACACCCCCTACTCGTTCCCTGGCCTCAACTCCAGCCTCGAAACCTTTGCGAGAACTGGGCGTATCCCCGCCGACGCTCATTATTTCCGACACGTCTTTGCTGTCTTGTCTAGAACAACCCTGGGACGGAAGTTCAAGATGTCAGCCGAATTCACAGGGTCAAAGTTGTTGGAGACGATGGAGTTTGGTCGGTCGGTGAGACTGAATAATGAGTTTACGATGGACAACTTCTTGGTAAGTTACTCGAGGAGATAAGTTACTTGTGGTGTAGCCACTAACAGTAGAAAAACAGCGGCCGGTCAATTGGATCCTATGGAGTCCTCATGCCCAAATCGCAGTCGTCGTCGTTCCCGAGGAGGCCGAGGCACTGATCCCCATAATGCGGGATTCAGGGGCGCCAGTCGCGACACATCTCCTTACCTATTCCGCGCCCATCACTCGAAAGATGCTTCACTTCAACAACCTCGACTTCTACAGCATCCCCCCACTCCCTGAAGATTGGACGGCCCCTAGCTGGCTTCGAGTGGAGTTGGGGTTGTACGCAGGTCGTCTTTACTTTGACTGGAGCGACCACGAGCCCATGTCGAAGCTCTTGGGCATCCATGAAGACGCGGTAGACTATGAAGCAGAACTGGAGATTCTGCAGGGCCTTGATGGCGCTGTCGATGAAGAGGAAGCCGAAAACCAAGAGAAGCCGTTGATCAAGTCACAAGACTCCAACAAACTGGTCCAGAACCCCCTGACCTTCCTCAAAGAACTCCTCGCCCTCCGTCGTCGCGGGCAAGACTTCGAACACAGCCCAATGGGCTTCGTCAGCCGGGGCAAGTCACTCCGAGAAGACCACCCCTTCTTCAACCAGGTCGACGAGGACGCTGCTCGTAAGCAGGCCCAGCTCTTGGTGCCCCAGGTCTCTTCGGATCTCACACATGCTACCGCGAGTCGAAACGATGAGTACGACGGGTATGATGGAGTGGACGACATGGGCGCCAACGAAGCTGTGGACAGCAGCGACGACGATGGCGATGACGATATTGAGTATGACGAATCGGAGTATGGGAGTAGCGGCGGACAGGATAGCTCGGAGGGTGAGACGCGTCCCAAGTACCGCTGAGCGAGGACTTGGATGAGAAGCGGCGGGGAGGGGGGGTTGGAGATGTGTCTATGATTTTGTTTTTTGGGGGGTCGTTTGTTAATCATGATGACGAGTTGGAGGTGTTGGGGGTTGTGCATTGTTTCTGTACGGTAACGGAACCACTGGATCTGGCTTATCCTTTTTGTTGTGGGATCTTGTACGGACAGTTTTATGGCTTTTCAACTTGTTGGTAATTGTATGAAATTCATGAGAATGCGTAAGAGGACGTGAAATAGGACGTGTTAGAGATCAAGCATCACTCTTGGATCGAAACAAGGCAACACACCAATCGCATACATGTAGCCAGAGTATCGAATCTGATCATCATTATATAAAACCTACTAGGTCTAGATCCTCATTCTAACTCTTCAAAGTTCATCCTTCCCGTGTCCCGTCTCCTCTTCCAACGCCCGACTCTTCGTATTCTTCTCCCCATCAGACGCAACCCCCTTACGCCTGCGGTCCACCGCCGCAATTTCATCATCATACGCAGTCCACTCCGGCACCTGGCGTCGCGCACGGTCAAGCTTAGGCTCCTTAGTGAGCGGGTTATTACACAGGTCGATAGTCCGCGCGTCCGCGAGGCTCTCGTCGCTGCACCAGGTCTCGCACCAGAGCCACTCCTGTGGAAGGCTGTGGATGGGGATGGAGAACTGCATGTTGTTGGGTAGATCCTGGTCCAGGTTCGCGAGGCTGTTGGGGTCGGCGGACAGTGAGTGGTACTGCTGACGGAGGCGGTCGCCGGCGGCGAGCTGACGGAAGCGCTGGAGGTCGACGACGTAGAGGGCTGAGATGTGGTAGGGCAGACCACGGAGGTAGTTGGCCCAGTAGCCCTGCTTCCAGAATCGGAAGCCTTCCATCTCGGTGCGGGAGTCGCACATGGGGGTGAAGCCGTACGGGGCGCCTTGGAGGTCGTGGTTGACGAGGTCGATCATGTCGGTTCGGACGATCTGGTCGGCGTCGACGAAGATGACCTTGTCGAGGGACAGAGGGAAGAGCACGTCGAGGAAGAGGATCTTGTAGCCCCAGATCTCGCGCTGCTTCTCTTTCTGCTGGCGCAGCCAGTGCGGCCACTTGTACGTGACCATTTCGTACTTGAAGCCATACTCGGCGGCCAGGTGGGGGATGAACTCCTTGAAGGAGGGGGAGAGGAACTGTTCGATGAACCAGAACTTGACAGTGTGTTTTGTGTTTCGCATCACGGACACCATCATGATGTTGAGCATGCGTTCGTACAGGTGGCCGCTCGCAACGCTGAAGATGTTGATCTCAGCGTGTTCCTGGATCGTGATCTCCCTGGGGGACTTGGAGCCACTGACAAGACGCTCGGCAAACTTCAGGCCCTTAGCGATGAAGCCTGTCTCCTCGGCGTCGGCCTCGGTTTCTAGCACGTCCAGATCATCCATGCCCTTCTTTCGCTTCAGGCGGGGATACAGCGTCGTGCCCTTGAAGTCCATCAGGGCGACGTCTGTGCCCTCGTCTCCGGGGACTGCATCATAGCCCTGTGCGCCTACGCTCTCGATGGTGAAGATATCTGCGCTACGGCCCTCCTTGAGTTGAATGTTGTAGAAACCAGGGTTGGCCTTGAACTGGAAGTAGCCCAGGTTGGACATGACAATAGTGTCTGTCAACAGGGGCTCCTTTTCTGTCTTCAGGACCAGCTGGGCACCTCTCGGGGCGCCTCGCTTGCCCTCTCTAGAGTGGCCTTCGATGAGAATATGCTCGAGCTCATATGTCGCATCAACATCCGCCTTAACTGAGCTAAGCTTGATGTTGTCAAGATCATGAACTGATGACTTAGGTGCGACGAGCCATGTGGGAGGCACATCCATGCTTGCCGTCAGTAGGGCTTCAGACGGGAGGCCCTTGAAAGTCGCCCTCGGTCCGCTGACGTTGCCCTCTCCGTCAAATGACGGCTTCGCGTCCAGGACGTAGCGGAAGAACCTCTTGATCGTAAGCTCTCCCATCACCTCCTTGGGGTTCAAAAGTAGCTTCAGGTATACACCGTCAAGCTCAGACAGGACCTTCAAGATTGGTGCCCATCTTTGACCTTGTTCACTGCTTGGATTCAAAAGGCCGGTAATGTGGATGCTCGCACTCTCAGGGTCACCAACTTCAATGGCGCTGTGTGTCGTGTTCCAAGTTGTGTAGAGAGTAGACCGGATGGATGGCGCAGATTCAAAAATACCTTCCGGGAGATCAGAGATGGTGGACAGGGCCGTGATAGAGGTGAGCTTAGCGGCGGCCATCGAGTCAGAGAGCCTATCGGTGAAGCCAAGGTCGTCGATCGCGGCGTACACTGGGAGGATTCTGTTCTTCTGCTCAAACTCAAGCAGCTGCTGCAAGTCATCATCGTTTAATGAGACACCATCTGGAAGGGGGCCAACAACTCGGCCGTTTAAGATCAAAGCCTTTGTTCCTGGGAAGACCTTTACAGTCGAAAGGAAGGCTGCCAAAGCACTGTCGAAACCATCATCCTGAGAGGCCTCGGAGGTCTGAAGGATGGACTGGAAGTCCTCTCTCTTCTCAAGACCAGCAAGCTTGTCTCCATTCGCTGCCAAGGCGCTGTTGGTCGCATGAGCGCCGGAAGAAGCGGCTGGGTTATGAATTATATCAATTCTGACGCCTGGGTTGCTGCGCTTGAACTTCAGAGCGGAAAGGAGAAGATCCTGGCCGTCATCTGTGTTCAGATCTGAGATGACGTTCAGAACGGCCCAATTCTCCTTGGTTGATTCTGCGTAGGATTCGAGGACAGGAACCTTGCTGAAGAAGTTGGCGTGGTCGTTGTAGAGCTTGTTGATATCGACGATATTTAGGGCCTTGTCGTCGTCGGGGAAGATGTACGTATTTCTCTTTGACAAGGCATTCTCGAGGTATACTCCGGGGAGCCAGGTCTCCTCGTCGATCTGCCCAAAGTAGACACCCTTCTGGGCCACTTTTTGGTCTTCAACCAACCGCATGCCCATCGCCTGCACCCAGTTCTTTTCACGGGGGATGGCGAGGCCGTTGGCAAAGATCGGGCGCACAATAGTGTCAGCGTTCAGTCGGCTTGCCCACGCCTGTGCAGCCTTGACCTTTTCCGTGTACAACTCTGCCTGAAGAACCTCAGACAAGGCCATGGGGGTAAACCCGGGCAGAGGCTCGTGGCCTTGAATAGCTTTTGCAAATGCCTTGGTGTCTGCCCCGCTGGGGCTGGCCTTGGATCCCTGAAGGTATGCCCAGAGGACGTCAATACCATAAGTTTCCATCAGGTAAAAGGCGACCTTGGCCTGGGAAACGGCAGCCTCATTCGGCGTCAAGGGCACTAAACCAAACCGGAGGGTGATTCCACGTTGCATGAACTGAATCAGTTGGGTGACTGCGGCCATGTCTTCGGAACTCGTGAAGTCGACAGGGGCAACAACATGGAAAAGGTTGAGAGCAATTTGAGGGAGCTGGCCGGGATAGGCACGTTGCAGAAGCTGGGTTCATGATGAGTTACATATCTTGAGGGGAAGGGGCCAACATACCGCCGTCAGGTCGCTTGGCAGCTTTTCGTACCGCGCATCTTTCTCGAGGTCGTTGAGCCAGAGGAGTGCTTTACCTTGCTCCGATCGATCGGTCCAGTCGAACCGAGCAGGCCCGTCATCCCCCTTGGCACTAGCAATTTTGGAGTGTCCGAGGAGGAGAACAGCCTGCTGGCCGTTGAAGCCCAGGCTACGAACTCCATTGATGAGCTTCCGCTCACGACGGATCATCTCAACGAGGGAGAAGGGCTCGATCTGGCGTTCGATGAGCTGAACGCCGTTCATCCACAAGAAATTGATTCCTGAGGGAACACCAGCGGCAACATTCTTCTCTTGTTCCGCGGCAAACTCCTTGGATACTTCCTGGGCAGCAATAGACCTCGAGAATTTGGGAAAGTCCTGTATCGATTTGACCAGCATCTCGAACGGGTTTTCGCTTTTCAAGATGAAAGAGGCGGTCTTCATGCCCAAAGAAGCCAGGTCAGTTGTGGACAACGGCTTGAGATCAGCCACTTCTTCCTCTTCATCGAGAACGCGGTCTGCCGCGATGGGCTTTTGTTGCGCGTTCTTGTCCTTGTCGGCGTCGCGGTCGTCAATCACAATATAATCAGTCCGTTTCAGCGCAAGCTCTACTCCGTAACCGCTGACGGACAGCGGAATATCAGATGCATGGCTACTTCGTCGGTATCGTAACCGGTAAGAAATCTCGCCTTCCTTCGCGGCCTTGGCGAGGGCTTGGTGAAATGCCCCAAACGAAGTGGATGCAGGGTCTGCGTAAAGGATTGCTTCCTTACCAGAACCCAGGACTCGATCAAAGGGGAGTGTGTTTACATGTCTACGGCCTGTTAGCGCCTGGGCTTATTAATTATCGTAGGATTCGGCGCACTTAGGGAACGAGTTGCTGGCGACGGCCGAGTCCAGAGCCGGCGTGCAATACTGCTCGTTGTCAACCAAGACCCATTCTTGACACTCGCTGGCCGCCGAGTCCTTTTCGATTCGCGGCTCGACTGCGGTTGAATAATATTGATAATGCGCTTCGATTCGAGGGGCTGCTGATCGTAGGGAAAGCGCGAGCTTAAACGTTGACAAGGCGTCTGGTGTGGTAACATGGCCGTCCTGTTGGAGGACGTCCAGGAATTGCGCATACAGTTCGGCGTCTGAGCCGGCGGATGCGAAGTGCCCACTAGCAATCTTATCTAGAAGAGGGAAATATGAGGTCGAGTTTTCTCCGGCAGCCGTCTCACTATTCTTGATTAGCATTGCGGAAAGAGAATGGGAGCCTTGGGGGGGACAGCTTACAGAAGCTCGAGAAGATATGGCCCTCGAGGGAACGCCGCATTCAACCCAACATTGACAGAGGGGGAGGCTGCTGAAGCCCCAAGAGCAGCCACAAGAGCCATGGCGAGGCCCCATGGCAATCGTGAGAGGTTCAGCATGGCAGTTGTGATTCCCAGGTGACGCTGGACCTGGTTAAGGATCCGAGGGGCAGTATCACAGCTCCAGAGGAGCTTCAAGGAGAAGATTTCCTCAGAGTACAAAGCCTGGCGACAATTAGGAAAGCCTCTGTAACATCACGCAGCAAAGGAGAACCTTCAATGTTGCACAGCGATGCTGTCGGCTGAAGGAAGCTTTGTCGTTGGTAGTTCATGTAAGTAGGTATGGTGGGATGCGGATAGCTGTCGTTGGAGTGGGAGAAGCGCGAAAGCTGCCTCAATCGGGTTTAGTGTCATGACGTCCTCCCGCTCGAAACGCTTGACGTGGCAGAAAGACATGTGGCTGTGTCGTGAAGCTCATGGCTTCCATTGATGGTGGTAAACTGTGGCGTGAACCAGTTGCCTGCGCGAAAGCCGCATTTCAGGGGTGCATCATATTCTCCACTTCTTCGTCGTCTTCCTCTGTGGCGCCCGGCAGAACTATGTTGCGGTGGCTTGTGCCTCCCCACCCCCCGGTCAGTGCCTAAGCCACCTGCCCACACTTTGGAGATGGACACGATGCTCAATTGCTGAAGCCCAGGAGTTCCTACTCGTCGGCCAGCAATCGACAACCCGACTCCACCTCTCCCTTCGTACTCTCTCTCCCCTTATCTTGTCACTTCTTCCGACCTCAACCTGCTGGTCAGCTTGTCCTCACCTCGCGCGAATAAGCGACGAAGCAAGCTGTGCAGCTCCATTCATCAAACGCTTCCTGGGCGCTGTCTTGTTCCACCCCTTTAATGCTCGAAGCTGCGGCTTCAACCTCCCCGCCAAAATGCAGAACACCCCGGGAATGTTGACCAAGGCATGTCTCCTTTGTCTCCTTTCTCTCTCTGGCGCAGGCACTCTCGTCCGGCCAGCTAGTTTACTAACTCGTCCCAGTTTGAGTCCAAATCGTCGAGAGCAAAGGGCATCGCTTTCCACCCCAAGAGGTGAGTTGTCGCCAGGTCGCCTCATTGTGTCGCAAATCCCCGAATGCTAACAGGTTGCTGTCAGACCATGGATCCTCGTTTCGCTTCACTCGTCCACCATCCAGCTCTGGGATTACCGAATGGGAACACTGATCGACCGTTTTGAGGAGCACGATGGACCTGTCCGCGGCGTCGATTTTCACAAGACCCAACCGCTTTTCGTCTCTGGCGGTGACGACTACAAGATCAAGGTCTGGTCTTACCAGACTCGACGATGTCTCTTCACACTCAACGGCCACCTCGACTATGTTCGTACCGTATTCTTTCACCACGAGCTTCCATGGATTCTGTCAGCTTCGGATGATCAGACCATCCGGATATGGAACTGGCAGAACCGATCGCTGAGTATGTCGTCGCAATCGACAGACCATACCTCTGGAGCATTGAAGACGCTGACATGTCCGTAGTCTGCACAATGACCGGCCATAACCACTACGCTATGTGCGCTCAGTTCCACCCCAAGGAGGACCTCGTCGTTTCTGCCTCGCTCGATCAATCCGTCCGAGTCTGGGATATCTCCGGCCTACGAAAGAAGCATTCCGCTCCGACCTCGATGTCCTTCGAGGACCAAATGGCGCGAGCCAACCAGAACCAGACCGATATGTTCGGAAACACTGATGCAGTCGTCAAGTTCGTTCTCGAGGGTCACGACCGTGGTGTCAACTGGGTTGCCTTCCACCCCACCATGCCCCTCATCGTCTCCGCTGGCGATGATCGCCTGGTCAAGCTCTGGCGCATGAGCGAGACCAAGGCTTGGGAGGTCGATACCTGCAGAGGGCATTTCCAGAACGCCTCGGGCTGTCTGTTCCACCCTCACCAGGACCTGATCCTGTCAGCCGGTGAGGACAAGACTATTCGCGTATGGGACCTCAACAAGCGAACTGCTGTGCAGTCCTTCAAGAGGGAGAACGATCGTTTCTGGGTCATTGCAGCACACCCAGAAATCAATCTCTTCGCCGCCGGTCATGACAACGGTGTCATGGTCTTCAAGCTAGAGAGAGAACGCCCCGCCTCTGCCGTTCAGCAGAACCTTCTCTTTTATGTTAACAAGGAGAAGCACGTCAAGTCCTATGACTTCCAGAAGAATGTAGAGAGCCCCACACTCGTGTCGCTGAAGAAGCTCGGTAGCGCCTGGGTTGCTCCGCGTACGCTCTCTTACAACCCTGCGGAGAGATCCATTCTAGTCACCTCGCCGGCGGACAACGGGACATATGAGCTGGTCAGCCTGCCCAAAGACGGCACCGGCGCCATCGAGCCTGTTGAGACAAAGATTGGTCCTGGAAGCTCGGCCATTTTTGTTGCCCGCAACAGATTTGCCGTGCTTGACTCTACCAGTCAGGTTATCGACATTAAAGATCTCTCAAACAACGTCACCCGGTCCTTCAAGCCTCCCGCAGGCACGTCTGACATTTACTTTGGAGGCACTGGAAATATTCTCATCATTACCCCTACCGCTGTTCACCTCTACGATATCCAGATGAAGAAGAGTGTCGCCGAGCTTTCCGTCAGCGGCGTCAAGTACGTTGTTTGGTCCAATGATGGTCTGTACGCGGCTCTGTTGAGTAAACACAATGTCACTATCGTCACCAAGACCCTCGAGCAGGTTAGTACCCTACACGAGACTATCCGCATCAAGAGCGCCACGTGGGACGACGCTGGCGTACTTCTGTACTCGACCTTGAACCACGTCAAGTACACTCTCCTCAATGGCGACAACGGCATTGTGCGGACTCTTGACCAGACTGTGTATCTGGTGCGGGTCAAGGGCCGAAACGTCTACTGCCTTGACCGAGCTGCAAAGCCTCGCATTCTGCAAATCGACCCAACTGAGTACCGGTTCAAGCTGGCCCTGGTGAAGCGGAACTATGAGGAGATGCTACACATCATCCGAAATTCCAGTCTGGTTGGACAGTCCATTATCTCCTATCTTCAGAAGAAGGGATATCCCGAAATTGCCCTTCAGTTCGTCCAGGACCCTACCACTCGTTTCGATCTCGCCATTGAGTGTGGCAACCTAGACGTGGCTGTAGAGATGGCCAAGGAGCTCGACAAGCCCAAGTTCTGGACCCGTCTGAGCGCCGAAGGACTCGCTCATGGTAACCATCAGGTAGTTGAGATGTCGTACCAGAAGCTGAAGCAGTTCGACAAACTGTCCTTCCTCTACCTTGCCACTGGCGATCATTCCAAGCTCGCTCGTATGGCCAAGATTGCTGAACACCGCGGCGACTTTACCTCTCGATTCCAGAACGCTGTATATCTCGGAGAGGTAGAGGACCGCATCCAGATGTTCAAGGAGATCGACCTCTGTAAGTACCAACAGATTTTCGTCGCGTCGAGACGCAATCTCGCTAACACAGTATTAAGATCCCCTTGCATACATGACTGCCAAGTCCCACAACTTGGAGGAGGAGTGTCAGGCCATCCTGGAAGCTACGGGTCTGACTGAGGATGATCTGACTACCCCGACGCTGGGCGCTTCCTTGACTCCTCCGAAACCTATGGTGCCAACCTTCAAGGCCAACTGGCCCACAAAGGCGACTTCACAGTCCTTCTTCGAAAAGGCTCTTCTGGGCCAAGTCGAGGGTCTTTCGCTAGAGGATGAGCCTGCTGCTGACAACGGAGGATTTGAGGACGCTCTGGAAGATGACTCGGCCGCCAAGCGTGTTGGTGGACTGATGGACGAGGACGACGAGGACGCTGCTGGCTGGGATATGGGTGACGATGATGTCCCCGAGGTCGACAGCGACTTCGTCAACGTCGATAGTGCAGATGCGGGCGGAGCAGGCAGCAGTGAGGCCGATCTCTGGGCGCGAAATTCCCCCTTGGCCGTTGATCACGTCGCCGGCGGGTCCTTCGAGACGGCCATGCAGCTCCTTAACCGACAGGTCGGTGCGGTCAACTTTGCGCCACTTAAGCCGCGGTTCTTGGAGGTGTATTCGGCCTCCAAGACCTTCCTCCCAGCCTCGGAGGGTCTCCCTCCCCTGGTGAACTACATCCGCCGTACGCTTGACGAGACTGACCCCAGGAAGGTTCTGCCCATCATCCCACGGGATCTAGAACACTTGGCGGCCGGCGACCTGCAGAAGGGCTACGACTCTATGAGAGCAAACAAACTGGAAGATGGCCTCAAGATCTTCAAGGGCATCCTACACACGATCCTAGTCAACGCCGTGTCAAGTGAGGATGAGGTGGCTGAGGCCAAGAAGCTGATTACCTCGGCCAGTGAATATGCTGTCGCCATGGACATTGAGCTGTCGAGAAGGAGGCTCGGCGGCCCTGATGTTGTGGCTAAGGATCCTGCCAAGCTCCAGAAGAGTCTCGAGCTGTCGGCCTACTTCACAATCCCCAAGATCGAGGTGCCGCACCGTCAGCTCGCGCTGCTCAACGCCATGCAGCTCGCCATGCGCAGCAAGAACTACAACTCGGCTCTCAGCTTTGCCAACCGCATCATTGCCAACGGCGGAGCCACCAAGATTGTGGAGAACGTAAGTTGAAGAACCATACTATGTCTATCGTGTTTCCATCAGCTAACAGAATGAATCCAGGCCAAGAGGACCAAGGCGCAATGCGAGCGCAACCCCCACGACGCCGTGGAGATCGAGTTTGACCAGTTCGCCGAGTTCGACATCTGTGCAGCCAGCCATACGCCCATCTACAGCGGAACGGCGCACGAGGTGTGCGCCTTCGACGGCTCCAAGTACCACGCCAAGTACAAGGGCTCGGTATGCCGTGTGTGCGGGGTGTGCGAGATTGGCAAGCACGGAAGCGGCCTGAAGCTGTTCGCCTAATTCCTGTTGTTTCGTCGGTGGAGAGATTTTAATGATGTGTCAAGTGTCTACGTTGGGACTAAGGAGTTTCGAGTCAACGATGCACGCAAACCAGAACAAAGACGGGAGGTATAAAACGTCGACTGGTTTAAAAAGGCGGGACTTGGACGAAGGTCGTTAGAACGATGGCAAGGAGTCATGTCTGTTTTTACTACTACTTGTTGCAACTAGCCTGATTATATGTGAGAAGCACAAAAATCAAGCAATCACGCTCCAAACGAGTGGTGTTTACGATGTCTGATGTTAACGTTTTATTGTCTGCCCGTTGAGAACGGAATGAGTCGTTCCGGATTAGTCGTGCAGAGAGAGGTAGGTATTTGTCCTCATCCGCCCCTGTGTTCATCCACGTCTATTTAATTCCAGATATATTTCCCCTTTCCCTGTCTCATCACGATCCACCCAATCACTGCTGTCTACCGCTCAACCCCGAAACTGTCTACACAATCGTCTCGAGCTCGCGGGCATAGCCCAGAGCGTTCTCTATCACCATCTGGCTCACCTCCTTCTGGTCGCCATCTTCGCCATCAGCGGCAGCATCGGGGAAGTAGATGTTTCCGTCGCGAACGATCCAGCCGCGGTGGTGGGCGAAGGAGATGACGTCGCCCTCGGAGTCGAGGAAGAGGAGGGACTTGGTGGAGCTGATGGGGAGGCTGGGGTATGCACGCTCGCTGCTGCTGGCGATTTCGGACCGGATCTGGTTCTTTAGGATCTGAGGGCCTGTTGTTAGCACATGGGCCAATATTAAGACCATGTGTCAGAATGAACGTACCTCTGAGAAGACGCTGTACTCGTCGCATGGCACCTCGCTGCTCTTCATGGCCTTCCACACTCTGTCGTAGCTACCCTCCATCAACCATCTCTCCAGTCGAATAGGATAGCCCAGGTACCGATCGCCCTCAACATCACCACCACCGCCCTCCCGATTCGCCAAGCTCTCAAGCTCAGTGTGAAACTCCGCATACCGTCCCTGCGTCAGCAGCAGCAACAGACTCAATCCCGTAACCTTGTTCCGCTCAGGTAGATTCGGCGGCAGCACGGAAGCAGGAAGCTCATAGAACGGCTGGAGCTGCTGGACATAGCGAGTAAAGGCGTCCGGGTTGCGGGCGCGGATAGCGAAGAGGGCGCCCTGCTCGTATGTCTCGCGGGCGAGGGGCAGGAGCGGCGAGGGCGTGGAGGACGAGGGAGTGAGGGCGTTGAGCTGGAGGAGGGCGAGCTTGGCCTTGGAGAGGAGGGCGTTGGCTTCGGCGTAGCTCATGGAGGGGGAGTGCTTGAGCTGGGCGAGAATCTGGGCGAGGTTGCGGTCTGCCATGGTGGTGGATTGGCGACCGGGAGTCGGAGGAGGACGAGCTGTGTGTTTTATCTTCGGGGATGTGAGTGAGGTCGAGTGATGCGATCGGAATTGGGGGAATTGGTATTCGGGAGGTTGATGTTGCGCTTGGTGGAGATGATGATGGCGGTTGATTATGTTGGCGAGTTTGATGGGAAGCTCGACCAGGCTGCATCCAGTGACGCGAGGCCAACCAAGCAAGGTTGCTGGGGCGGGTGCTTGCTTGCAGGGGTTAAGGGTCGGTCGCCGGGAAAAATGAATTTCCGAGATGGCTCAATTAACCCATCACGATGAGAGGACGTTCAATATTTCTAGTCGGTCTTCGCTTCGGCCCTCCGATGATGATCTTAGTCGGATGGTCTCGAGATGGCAGCTTGACCCAAAAGTCACGACCCGTCGCTCTATAATAGTACCCTCCCATGATGCACCCTATTCTTTCGCCATCATATCCCTCATTCAGATTCCATAACCATCCTCTCGGATCCTCCTCGTCCAACGTATCCTTAAAGTCCCATTGAAACATACAACCCGCGAAGTCGATTATGTACACACGATATTTCGATGATCCGATTTCTCTCACAAGAAAGTTGCGTGGTTGACAGTCGCGGTGCAGGACGCCCGCGCGGTTAACTTTCACCGTCAGATCGACGGCCTCCTGAATGACTTGTTGTAAGATGTCAACTCTTTGAACTTGTTCGGTGAGCAGATTCATTGGGATCCCGGGTATGTGTTCGATAAGGACGCCAGGAATCTCAAAGAAGGAAGGTGGGAGGCCATCTGGTATAGGGATGTCGTCGAACATGACTGTTGTGAGAAACCTGGGAACGGATCTGCCTTGGAGCGACCTCAACTCATGGTATGCTTTGACTTCATGCTCGTATTGTGATTGGGCATAATAGTACGCCCGGCACTCGACTTCCTCAAGCCGTTCTAGCTCAGATTTGGGTTTCTCATCGTCTTGGTCCGTATCAGCATCGTCACCCTCTTCTTCGTCATCATCTTCGCTGCCGCCGCTCTCGTCGCTGTCGCTAGCCATGAGCACCGGTCTCTCTTGATCGTCCAAGTCCTTGAGCTCCTTGAGTAGACTGTCAACTGCGCCAGAAGATATGCAATCACACCATGCAGCTTCCATCTGCGCAGTGTGTGGCACCTCGTGTCGCAATCTCTTTCCAAAGTCCACATACCGACGATCGAAGCCAAAACGTCGGTCAAACAACTTGAGCACTGCGTCTTGCTCCTCGCCGCCTTGCACTTTTACACGAACTTCCATAACCGGGGCTTCGGCCATTGAGTATACGCGAGAAATGACAACATGCAACCTGCCAACTGGAGTTCTCAAGTTCAGCCCATGACACTCAACATAGGGGACGGGGGTGGGATCATTGTCGTCAATAATAGTCGGCATGACGCTAAAGCCAGTCAGCGGAGTTTAAACAACGAAGCAGGCCCGGTCCGGATGCATTAGTTCAACCTACATTATTGTCACCGGGTGTGTGATGAAAGGGCTTGGCTGTGGTGTTGAAGAACCTGCCAAAACCTGCGATCTCACCACGCCCTGTCCATGTGGTTGCCTAAAACGGGTGATTGTCGTCCCGCCTATGCATCCTCAGGTACCAAAGCAGTTTGGGTGAGGCATACACGGGCAGAATCGTGGAACGAACCAAGGCTAGGTAGCAGTCAGCCTTGTTGTGGCGTTCAATTCAATACTTTTGGGACTTTGGAGTCAGCCTAGTTGTGATTCCACATGCATCAAAGAGTAGCTTTTCAGCCTTGCCGCTAATAACTGCGACCATGAGCTGAAGTGCCATGGCATTTTGCTTTGCCAAGAAGGGGGGGAGAAAAAAACAAAACATTGAATGACCCTCTAGGATAGATACGCATGCAGGGGACCGTCGACAACGTGTCTGTGACGCTGGAGTGCAGGGAATGGAGGGCAATCAACGCATTAGACCGAAGTTGCATCTTATTATATACGAAGTAGGTAGGTAAGTATTTCTGGAGGTAGCCATCAATCTGCAGTTGGATCGCTGTATCTGTATAATGTAGAGTAATACGGTATATACGGAGTAATATTCCGCAGATAGACTGATCTGAATCTCATCAACATTCCCTCCCCTGTTTGGGCAGACCATGGACCAGGGAGAGAGGACTACCTACATCAGGCACAGCGGGATACTATCATCAAATTAGAAGTGGGCTCTAACCGTTGACAAGGATGTCTGTGACAGCGAACAAGGGGATATGGGCTCGAAATAGTAGCGGGGGGTTGTGGCTGAGCGAACTGGCAACACTACGACAGGAGAAGGGGGAGAGAAAGCGAGGGACAACACAGGGCAGACAGAACACGAAGTAACAGGTGGACAGCCAAGGTGACAGCTGTTTCGGTCGGTATCACAACCCTGAGTACGCACACACAAGGACGCCATGATCTAATGACGACGGAATAGACTCTCGACGACGAGGGCTAGTGAGAAGTAAATGCCCACCCATTCCAACAGTCCCCTAGAATGTGATTCGTTAGATCGAAAAGTACAGGTCAACTACCCATTTTGAAGCTGGTGACTGCATGCTGAAGGCCGGCCCCGGCGAGCTAGCTGGGTCACAGAGCGCAGCAAAGGTGCAGAAAGGGTTCTAATGAAACAGCTGTCGTCCCGTCGGCAGGGCAAGGTAGATAATAGTGCTATAGTAAAGGAATGATGGGAAGGGAGAGGGAGAGTGGAGGGAATTCATGATAAAGCCAACCTTGTTCGCCCTCGTTTCCCCTCGGACTTTTTAGAAAATACCCACCTAGTAATTACCTACCTAGGTAGTGGTGAATTCTATGAAGGTTCTACCAGAATTCGAGGTGACTCTTGTCCTTCCGTCCTCCGTATACCTTCCTTTGTTGCACTTCCATTTACTCTGTACCTATCAGTGTCCTCCGCCTTTTACTCCCAGTATTACCATCATGCACCTTGCCGACAACGACATCTAAACGACCCTACGCCATTCAGCCGATCTGCTGAGATCAGGAAAAAAGAAAGAAAGAAAGAAAAAGAAAAAGAAAAGAAATAAAGAGCATTTTAGGTCAAGCTTGGATTATTCGTTTCGGTGGGTTGCCTTTGTTATCCCGGCCAATGTACAGAGAAGGTACCACCCTCGCTTTTCAGGTGTTCACCATGCGGGCAGGTCATGTTCCTTCTCATTTACAACCACCACCTCCATCACCAGCTGGTCACAACATGCTTCTTCTTCTTCTTCGCCCTCCTCCCCCTCCTCCTCCTCCTCATCTACCTATACTTCAGACAGCGCATTCAATCACTGCCCGATTCTAAACCTCCAAACCACCCACCGTTGCTGACTTCACGAGCCGAAACAAGCTTGAGTAGAAAATAGAACTGATCCCTGTCGCGAATCCTTCAACCCATCCTTCCTGGCTGCATGCCTCTCTCTCTACGGAGCACGGATACACAAGGGGGAGTCAGTCAAACAATCATTTGCCCTTCCCCACGCACCCCATCGACAACGCCGCCGCCGCCGCCGCCCTCGTCCACCAGGGTGGGTGCCAGTCCTGGGCTAGACCCAACTGTTTCAGTGTCGCAGATACAGCTCCCCAGGCCAGCCCAGCTACGAAGTAATAGCACCTACATTTGGGGGGGGGTCCAGCAGACCAGCTCATCTCGTGAGGTCCATCAGGCAAATACATAAAAAAGGCGTTCTGTCCATCAGCCGCCCTTGTTCGCCTTCGCCTCCCTCTCGTCTCTCGTCTGGCCTCGCTCTCGTCACTCCGAGCGTTCTGGAACCGCGCCCTTCCTTCATCCCCACCCGTCTTACCAGCCGCCGTCGTCATGGCGAGCTATCAGCAGTACGCGCAGTTCGGAAAGGGAGCCACCCATGGCTCAGCCGCCGCCGACAATTCATCGTGTAAGCAACCCTCCTCCCTCTCTTGCCCTCCAACCCCCCTCCCAACCAACCCGGTCAACCCCTCCTCCCCCTCTGTGAGTGCTGATATGCAGAAGCGGCTGCCGCGCTGGTTGGCTGCCGACCGTTTTACCCGCTTGCTTGCTTGATTGATTGGTGAAACTTTGGAACCTTCGAAACTGCATCTGAATCAGCCCGTCGCTGAGGCACTCGTCGGACTGGTGAACGGTGCGGCGCAGCAAAACACACAATGCGAAAAGATCACCGTCGTGGCCTTGGGAGGGACGACTAGAGGCTCAATATCGAACCGAGTACTATCGAGCGCCGATCCAGCCACGCACGGAGACACGCAGGTCCAGGCAAGCATAATAAGCTTGCTTCTGAGCTCAAGGAACTACCGATCGCACAGCCTGTTTTCAGATGCTGAGCCACAGTCTAAACTGTCAGCCCGCCATCCAAGCTGCCAAGTACAATAATAAGAAAGCCGACGGCACACGGAGTAGGCCCCATCAATTCCCAGGGGACAGGCAGATCTGGATACGGCAGCTCAACCCAGACCTGGTCGTCTTCTGATACAAAACCTCTGGCTCTCAGCGCTCGTTGCGAATGGCGACCACCTTGTTCTCGTCTCCCCTAGGTATATAAACACAGCCATCCCGGGGCTATCCCGCGCAGATCACGGGCCCATCTTTCGAGATTCTTCTCTACCGACATTACGACTATTGACATCTAATTGCGACGGCACCAACACCAACACCTTCTTGATAGCTCCCGGCCGACACCAAGGGCCAAGCACGAAACGGCCCCCGGCAGAACTGGCGCTTGGCACGGCCCAGTTCACTTCACTTGCGCGTCACTAGGCCCCCTGGAAGACGCCTGACAGTTGGGCTCTATGTCCCCGTCGCATTGCGCCTCTGGATCCCCTCGCTGCCCACGTTGGGCTCCAGTCGTCTCTGCCTGGGCGCTCCCTCTGGATCTTTGTGCACAACGTCCTTGAGCTCTCTACTTCCTGGCCGTCGGTCTCCTCGCAACCCAATTCTGCCACCCATCGCCACCATAGTTACCACCAATCAAGCAAGCAAGCAGGCTAACAACGCAAGCCCGCCCGCGCAACCAAATCAGCTCGCCTTCCTGGCTTGATCCAGAAAGGAGGGGTTGTTGCGCGCAAGCCTGGTGCCCGCCGCTTCTGCAGCAAGTCATCGGCGACCGCGCCGGTCAGCTCTCACTCATCAGTCTCATCTCCCGGGGAAAATCCCAGAACCAGGGCCCATTCATTACCCATCGTCTCCCCCCGTTCCCTTCGTGCTGACATCTCACGCTCCCGCTACCGACAGACGGCCAGCAGAACGACATGGCTCCCCCACAGTTAGGTGCGACCTTTGTTCCTGGAGGCTTTGATGACTATTATATGCCAGAAGTCATCTCACCTGAACCCCAAAGGTATGTTCACAACTGTTTATCCCCCCCTTCCCCCCTAAACCTCTTTCCGGCCCAATCTCCAAGTTCCCCATCTTCCTCCACCACCGTCCCTGCCTAGGTCCTTGTCACTGCCCCGTCCCCTTTCTCAATAAACAGAATCTCCTGGCCGGATCCGGCTGCAACGGTGTAGGGGTGGGGCCGCTGACGATTATTCTTTGTCCCCTGTATCTAGGGTAACCCCTCAGGTCCCCCAAAACATGCAAGAGGACCTCCAGCGCATGGAGCTGGAAGCTACATCTGTTGAACCTCGATTCGAAGCCGAACCAGCACCTCGTCACACCCGCGAGCCCTCTCTATCGACTTACATCAACCCTCGGGGAGCCGACCCGCCCCGGCCCCAGGCCACCACTGCCGCCCAGGTCCCGGACGACGAAATTAGAGCATACCAGTCCAAAGAGGACGGTCGCACGGAGCGCCTCAACACCATGAACTGGGACGCCCCCTCATTCTCGCCTTTCCCCAAGGTCAAGGGCGACACCATCCCCCCGACGGACGAGGAGAAGGAAGAAATCCTCTGGACCGCACGCAAACATGTCCTCCACTCTCAAAATGTCTCGATGCAGATCACCTGGGCTCGAGACGTCCTTAACTGGGCCGACATCTCCCAGGAGGCTCTCATAAGGGAATTTGGCGAGAAGCAGCGTCCCGCTACCCCTCGCATCGAGCACGAGCTGCGCCTCGACGCCATCAACATCATCACTTATCTGTCACAGCAGGATCACCCCGATGCGCTGTATATGCACTCTCGATGGCTCGAATTCGGCAAGTTTGGCAACCGCGTCGACAAGCGTGAGGCCTACCTGGGCTACAAGCGCGCCGCAGAGCTCGGCCATGGACGATCGGAATACCGAATGGGCATGCTGTACGAGCACTCGAACGACATGTCCAAGGCCAAGGAACACTATTACCGCGGCCTCAGCCTCAAGGACTCGGCCGCTCTCTACCGCATGGGCATGATGAGCTTGATGGGCCAACACGGCGAGACCAAGGATTATTCGACCGGTCTCGAGCGGATACAGGCCGCCGCCGAAAGCTCCGACGAAGACGCACCGCAAGGAGCCTATGTGTACGGCATGCTCATTGGGCGCGAACTCCCCGACATTACCATTCCCGAAGGCCTCTTGCCGGCAAACATGCTCACGGCGAAGATTTCCATCGAGAAGTCGGCCTACCTGGGCTTTGCCAAGGCACAGCTCAAGATGGGCCAGGCCTACGAGCTGTGCCAGTTTGGATGCGAATTCAACCCCTCTTTTTCACTGCACTACTACGGTCTTGCTGCCAAGCAGGGGCTGCCAGAAGCTGCTCTGGGCGTCAGTAGATGGTTCCTGTTTGGGTACGAGGGTGTCTTCAAGAAGAACGAGTCATTGGCGTACAAGTATGCTCAGGAGGCTGCCGACGCCAAGCTGGCCACCGGAGAGTTCGCCCTAGGATACTACAACGAAATAGGCATTCATGTTGAGAAGAACCTGGCGGAGGCCCGGAAGTGGTATCAGATCGCGGCTAATCATGGCAACAAGGATGCCATCGGGCGACTGGAGTCCCTGAGCGAGGATAAAACGTTGTCCAAGTCGGACCACGAGACAGTGACACTGGGCAGGATTAAGTCGCAGCACGGATCGATGCGAGGCCGGAGACCCGACCGATCCAACCAACCGGCCAAGCAAATGCCCACTGTCAGCGAAAGCAGTGCCCCTGCCTCTCCGACCACCGACAAGCCTCCAGCTGCCGCCGCAAAACCTCAGTCCAGCTCTACCTCACCCCGTGTCACACCTAACCCTTCTCCTGGCCTCCAGCCGACCCTCGTCTCGGAGCATGTCAACTTCCCAGACCCCTCGCGGGCTTCCTTTGTGGTCCCCGCCGTCGCCGACCGAACGCCAGCCTTCAACATCCGGCTGGATACGAACCAGCCCGTGTTGCGACCGCAATCGGCAGCACCATATCCTGAAGATGACCGACCGCCTCCTCTGAACGTCCGTGCTAAGTCCACGGCGCCGTATCCCGAGGATGACATGAGAGGCCCGACGTCGCCCCGCTTCAACCAGAACTTCCGCATGGGACCGGTAGCAGATCGGCCGTCGAGTGCATTTGGCATTAAACCCCAGACTGGCGGTCCCCGGCCGATGCCCGCATCACAGTCAATGAACAATTTGCAGCCTGTTGGCCCTGGGGGGCGCCCAGATCAACGCGGTAGGGCCGCATCGGCTGGCTGGGATCCCCAAGGACCCGGTGGTCGTCAGAACCCTCCTGGACCTGGTGGACCCGGGGGGTCTGGCGGACCCGGTGGGCCTGGTGGTTTTGGCGGTCCTGCAGGCCGAGGCGCCCCAGGTGGCCACGGAGGTCCCGGAGGCCCCGGTGGTCCCGGTGGTTTCGGAGGTCCTGGAGGTCCCGGAGGCCCTGGCGGACCAGGCCCTCGACCGGGCAGTGCAGCGCCATATCCCGATGGAAACCCCTCAGGTAACCCGTCAGGAAACCGACTACAGAAGCCCAACCCCAATCAGTTCGGTCAACAAAACTACGAACGCTTCTCCCGTGTTCCTGGGGCAACTGGCCGGCCTGAGCGAGGAAGCTCACTTCCCCAGAACCAGCAAAATCAACAGCAGCATCAACAACAGCATCAACAGCAACCACCCAAGCCCCAGCCCCAGCCCCAAGCCCAACCCCAGCAGCAGAAACAGCAACAGCCTCATCAACAGCCTAAGCCCCAACAACAGCTCAAGCAACCACAGGACATTCACCCGCCTCGAACTTCGAGCGCACAAAACCGCAACCCTATGGTTTCGGGCGGTGGGGGACCCGGTGGGTTTGGTGGAGGTCCCCATGGAGGTCCCCAAGGAGGTCCCCATGGAGGTCCCGGGGCACCTCGACCTGGACCTCAGAGCGGACCCATGGGTGGCCCTCAGGGCGGCCCTGTTCCTGGCCGTGGCCCGTCTCCTGGGCCTGCTAGAACCGGCAGCGCACCGCCAGGACAGTTCCAGAGACCCGAGCCTAAGCCCAGCCCAGCTCCCAGCGCTGCGACGGCGCCTGCTAAGGCTGGTAAGGGACCTGCAACGTTTGAGGATATGGGTATTCCTCAGGGCAAGCAGGACGGCGACTGTGTAAGTTCTCCCTGTTGGCGTGTTCTGGACAGACAACTAATAAACATCCCTTCTAGGTCCTTATGTAAATGCGATTATTGGCCGAGAGAGATGGCATATCGGTACCAGATACCGGATTGTCACTAGCGAAGAAGACTGGGGAACAAGACGGGGCATTTTATGGAGTCTAGTTCGAGGACGGGATGCATTTGTTTTGGAATTGGAAGTAGATAAATATCCGCGGAGCGTCGAGGGAGGGAGGCTTTGGTTGTGCGCGTGTCCCCGGAGATTGGAGACGTTCGAGTATTGAGTTGCTACTGTTCTTGTAGGTATGATTCAACAGCCTCCTTTTTCTTGTGTATGAAGGACGAAGGACGGGTATTAGCTAGCTTGTCATGGAAGGCGACGTCGAATGTGTAGATGAAGGGGAATATGACGCATTGTATGAAGTGTCTAGAGTAACGAAGTTGATATGGGAGGGCTATAGATAAAAAGTCGTGATGGTCAAACCCCTTTGTATGCTTGTATGGGTAGGTATGCACCAACCAGATACTCGTCACACGACTAAGTCACAGGGTATTGAAGACTCGCTCTCTTTGTTGTATATCCCTCTTTGTTGTATATCTCGGGCAGGAGAATGGTGATGGCTTCAACCAGGACTCGACTGCCCTGTAAAATCAGTCAATATCTATCTAGGCATTCAACCCTTTTTTCTGTTTTTTTATTTTATTTTTTTACCTCAAAGTGCCTGACATATCCAACACAAGTCAGCACCTCACTCTCTACGCCTTGCTTAGCCATCCCTTCTCGTCATTCTTCATCTTCACCATCTTCGCCGCTAGGACAAACCCAGCACTCACCAACAAAACTCCCGCCGCAAACCCCCGGGCTCCAAAATAACCCCCCTCCAGCTCAATAATCGCACCCGTGATCGGCGGCCCCGTCAGGACCGCAAAGCTCAGAACCGTAAAGGACATGCCCATCCGTGACCCGATCCTCTTAAGGTCCCGGGTCAACAGTGAGACTCCCGTCGGTACGAGACTCTGAATAGCGGCGGCTGTGATGCCGTAGACGACAGTCCATGCGTATAGACCTGTGGTGGAGGTGATGAGCATCCAGCAGAAGAGGATGATTGAGGCGGCGAAGGCGTGCGGGAGGAAGACGTTGATGATGCCGAGCTTGTCAGCGAGGTAGTTGGGGATGAGGCGACCGACGATGCCGACCCCGTTTAGAATCATGAGGAGGTCGAGAGAGGAGGTGTAGGAAAGGGGAGGGTTGAGGACGTCTCTGGAGAAGGGCCCGATGAAGTAGAAGGCGAAGTAGACACCCCAGAAAGACTATGAGGGAAGGGTTAGCATTCGTCCGTCCATTGTGAAATGGGGTAAGTAAGTAGGAGGGAAAGGGGGGAAGAGAGAAGGAGAGGCAACTTACAAAGAATGATGCGATAGTGTACAGGGCATACACCAGATCCCTAAACGCGGACCAGTCAATCCAAGGCCCCGAACGTCTCGGCCTGATCCTCGGCTTCGCCATGCCAAACGCCCACAACAACGTCAGGAACTGCACCGCAGCCATGACTCTCACCGTCCACCTAAACCCGATCTTATCCAACAACTCCCTCACCAGACTCGGAAACAGCACGCCCCCCGTGGCACTTCCACAAGCCGCAACACCCATAGCCACACCCCTCCTCCTGGTAAAGTAGGTCGAAAGCACCGCCAACACGGGACAAAACAGACAACTCGCGCCCAGCCCCACGGCAACACCCTGCGCGAGTATGAAGTGCCAGTACTCTGTACAGAAGGACGTAGCGAGGAGGCCCGCGGGCTGGAGGAAGCAGCCGATGAGGAAGACGGTGCGGAAGTAGCCGGCGTCGACGAGACGACCGGTCAGGGTGCCGACGAAGAAGACGAGGAAGACGGGGAGGGAGCCGATCCAGGAGATGGTGCTGGGGGCGTGGTTGGGGAGGATGGTGGTGGTGTAGTATGTCTGGAAGAGGCCGAAGGAGTTGAAGGAACCCCAAGTGTTCATGTAGACGAGGTGCCCGGAGAGGCCTGTAAGAGGTTAGTGTTCGTTCCGAAAGTTGAGAGTCATTAACAAAGGAACTAGGGGGGGAAACAAAAAGGGAACAAAGGGGGAGTGTCAAAGACAAAGGACCGAAACAAGGGGGATTGTTCAACTTACACACACACCACGCTCTCCACCCGCCATCCGGAGGCGGCGGCGGCGCTACTACACTCGATCCCCTAGACGACAACTGAGTAACGACCCTCTCAAGGATACTCAAACCAAAATCGTCAGCATCAAAAACATCATCATGTTCCGGATCGGACCGTCCTACCTCACCTCCATCATCCAGCACACCCAACGCACCACTCATCTGTGCCGGAGCCATATGCCCCATTGCAAAACCCGACCCGTCCTCCACAAGAGGAAACCTCGAAGGTCTACCCCCTAGGGAGATGTCATATGACGGCCTAGGAGTGGCCATGATAGGTTATGTGATGTGACTTGGGTAGGTAGTTAGCAGGTTTCTCTCTTCTCACTTAACTTTGTTTGTCGTGAATGTGATTGTTGTTGTAATTTGGATATGTTAACAATTAGTGGGAAGAGCTGGGTCTTTAAACCGCGTAATGGATAGGTAGTGTTCATGAACATGGTGATGTTTTCTTTGATATCTTGTCGATATGACTTTGTAGTTGATCAACTTGATAGTTCCGAAGGACTATTGTTCTGAATGAAACGAGTTCCTAAAACAACGTCTGCTTTAAATAGGTAGACAAGTGGGAAACTAGTCCTAGAAAACACAGGGTCTTATGCAACCAGTGTGGAATTCGTCTACTTCTCGCTGCATCTGTTCTCTCATTCTGTCGACCACTTTGAAAAAGTGTGGTAAGCTGGGTTTATGAAACTACTCAACACTCTTCGCAACTCGGCAACTACTAAGTTGCGTAGGTCGGTAGAACTATACTGTTCTATGAAGCAAACCTTTTCGAGTGAAATACCCAAGCAGCCACTTACTACTATCTCGGACTATATGGACAAGCATCTTCAACCAATTACTCGAGAGACAACCACTTCAAGTCACGGCCAATTCAACGCTCTAACTTTAGACACTGATTATTCGTATTTGTTTCGTATTTCATGACCCGACAAAGTCTCACTTTCCTCCGGATTCTGTAGCAAAGGGAACCAACCTCCCTATCCGCTACTCGACATCTCGTGAAACAAGTCATCAACATAGTAGTGATACATGGCCAGATAAAAAAGATGCCACTCCTCGCCACATTGCGCACATATATCCCATGCTGCCTGGCGCCTTCGTGGCCCTAGAGTTGCTGGTCGTCTATCTCGAGTTGAACATCAAAGCATCTGCAGCAAGACGCCTGTCCTCCACCCGTAGCCCTCTTCGCTAGGGTGTTCGCGGTAGATGTCGTCGTATCCGCAAAGAGGCCGACCATGTCCTGGCCATACGTGTCCAAAAAAAAAGAGAAAGAAAAAAAAAAGACTAGACATGGACGTAAAAGAAAGCCCAATCCACCCAACGCCTCGTATATGTGGTATATTCGTGTCTATTCCCGTGGTCCCCAAAGCCGTATGCACCGTCGAGGGACATAGATCGTTCCCTATCATCAGAGCAAAAAACAAACATGGAAACTCAATTGCCGTGTTCTGAGTTCCAAATCAAGTATCGCACAAAGTCGTTTGCTATTTCGAACAAGGACAAGGCTGCCCCAGGAAATGGCGGGTATCACAATGCCGTGTAATCAGTAGACACCCCCCATTCTGATGGCTCCGTATGTAGGCACAATGTTGAGAGGGAGAGATGAGATGGCTGAGAGTGGAAGAGTCGTGCGGAGCAAAGATGAGAGCGCCTGGCGCCTGCTTGCCTATCACGGTTGGCCTGTTTCGCGTTCTTCTCGAATTGATGTCATCCCGGAGGTCTGGGCTGCTCCCAGCATCGACGGATGACTTAGTGGCGGCACCGTTGCCGATGTTTTCATGCCCGTCGCTGAAGGGGCACCACTCGGCGCTGCACTGCCATTGTCTGTCTTCTGCTTCGTCAGCTGCGCGGGATTGATCGCCCCTTCTCCGTTGCTAGCCTGCGCCTTGGGCGTGTCCGCCGACATCTCTTGGTGGAGTGGCGACGAGGGCGAGTTGGACTTTTTGCTCCGAGCATCGCCGTTGCCGGTATTACCGCCCCGAGACGAATTGCGCGGAGAGACTCGTCCAGTCTGAAATTCCGTTAGCTCATGTCTCACACAAAACAAAAGGGCTGAAGACGCAAATGTTGGCCACTCACTTGCTTAGCCCACCGGAGACCACAGCTGTTACAGAGGTCCCTTTGGCCGCTTGGCCCCCTTCGCCACTCCGGCGTGTTCCTTGTGTGGCAGTTCGCGCAGTCTCGAACCATATTACCAACCCCCTTTCTTCTCTTCCGCTTCTTCTTGTTTGAGAGCAGACCGCCGAGCTCTTCAGCTAGGATGCGATTCACCTTCTCCATCTGCCGTAGTTCGAACTGCCAGCTGGAGCATTTCGTAGTCCTGAGCTCATCAAAAATGTTGTCGTCGGAAGCCAGGGCAACATCCTGGGATCCTGGGAGCAAGCCACCGCCTCCTAGCTGCGAGATATACCCTGTGCCCTGGTTTCCACGTTGCGCCTGGCTGTCTGGCTTGGGGGTGGCCGAGGCCGACCTTGTGGTGTTTGGCGTGCCCGCGGGAGCGATGTTGCGCGAGGAAGCCTTCAGAAGTTTTGTCTGTGCTAGTAAGAATGAAGGCTTCTGGCCCTCTGCGGCGTCGCCCGGGTATAGAGTCGTCTGCGCCTGCAGCACTTGACCTCGGCGATTCTGAACCTCGTGCTTGCAAGTGATGATCTTCCCACGCCTTGCTTTCTCGACGGCACGCCCAAACTCAGGTCGCGACTCCTTCCGCATGAGATCCTGGATGCTTGTGCCCACCAAGTTCTCGGGCTGCAAATCGAGAAGGGACCTGATATTGGACGAGACGAATAAGAACAAGCCTGATGTCGAGAGCTTTGTCCACAGCTCACTGTCGCCGATACCTCCGTTGACTTCCAGATTGCGCCTGCTGAGAGCAAAGACTGGTCGCTTACGACCAACCAAGATGATGCACTTCCGCCCCTTTCCTTGCTCGACGAAGAGCGACCCGTGGCTCTCGAACCAGGTATAGCCACTATGCTTTCTTCGAATCCGAAAGACAATGTTGACAGGATTCCCCGACGTGGTATCCTTCAACTCACGCGTCACGGGGACGATATCGGACGGGTGACAGACGGTGGATAGAGAGTTGCCTACGAGATCAGCGGCGTCGTATTCGAGAACTCGCTTGCAAGCCGGCGACAAATAGAGAAAGAGCCCCTTGAGAGATAGGACATGGACCACATCGTCGGTGTTTTCGAGCAGCATCTTGTCCCAAGACTGCTTGTGCCAGTCTGAAACGAGCCCCTTGGGAGTAAACTGTTGCAGCAGTGTGGAAACGTCGTCGACGCCCAGAGTCTGACCGTTCTCCTCCCAACTGTTCGACGCTGGTGGGGTCCATATGTACTGGCCTATGTCGCTGTGCTTATAGTTGACCTTGACACCGCCGAGCTCTTGATTTGAGGCGATCGCATCGGGACATTCAACTAGATCGATCTGGAAACCGATGAAGTACCTGATCTCCTCAGTGTCCCAAGGGATCGGAATCATTGTGAGGAGGTTGAGGAACGGCTTTCCCCCTTTCCGATAGTTGATCAGACTCTGCTGCACTTCCTTGCCCTCGTGAATCTTTTGCTTGAGGTTGTAAACAGCGCCATCGTCGACGAATTCACGCTTTGAACCCGCCTCAACCTTTCCGTCAGGGGCTTGCAAGAAGCGACAGTTCTGGCCCACAATTTCATGTCGACTATACCCAGTGAGATTCTGAAAGTTGTCCGAAACGTATATGATGGGACAGTCATTCATTGAAACGTCACAGACGACAAATGCACATGACATGTCGACGGCACCCAGGTGGATTTTGGGATTTTTGCGAGTAGCAACCAGCCAGAGCGCCTTGAGCATGTCGAAGCCGCTCTTGGAATAGACTGTCTTCTCCTTTGACTCGCGAGGCGTAGAAGCGTTTGTAGGAGTGCTAGCTACAGAGGCGCTGGTCGGCTGTGTGACACTGGAGGCCATGGTGCCGTGCGTATGGGCATTCGGGGGAGAAACCACTGACGCAGACGTGGTTGAGACTTGGCGCGAAAGAGCCGGAAGGCCTTGATTGATGTCGGCAACAGCCGCGTTGAAAGGCTGTGTCGCCATGGCCTCGTTGTGGTTGTCCGTGGTATCCATGGGGGTGCTGGCAGGAGGAGGAGGAGGAGGAGGAGGAGGAGCCGAGTTTGGGATGGGGGGGTTCGCTTGTGCTGCATTGATCGAGCCTTCATCCGGGGTCATGTGCATAGGGAAGTCGTTGGCAGCTGGGTTGTTGAGCTGGGGTTGAGCGAATTGGCCAGTCATAGAGTTCGTGACGGGGGAAAATAGAGCCATGGGTGAACCGGTGCCAGATATTTGGGCGCCAACCTGATTGACAGTCATGTTGGCAAAAGTCGAAGGGATCATGGAACCCATCATGTCGGGAGAAATTCCCGAGAACTCGGCGGGATCTGTTGCCATGTAGTTGCCCATCTGATCCGACATGCCGAGAGAAGTATTTATAGTGGGATAGCCGGCGGAGATGGGGTGACCGAACTGATATGAGTTGAACTCGCCGCTATCTGCGCCGAATGTCATCATGTCGTCCGTGCCAATAGCAGACATTCGTCTCTGGCCCTGAGCATGTGCGAGTTGCATCTGGGCCAAGGGGTTGACGAATGCCTGCGGCATGCTCCGCCGTCGGTACAGCTCGTTCTGGTTGTCGCGGACAATGTCGTCGAGAGAGTCACCCGAGGCGAGCAGAGAGGGATCGGTGACTATGTTTGGGGGCAAGTGATTCGACTGCCCATGCTGGTTTTGCTGGAGGTGCGGGTGCTGTGGTCGTTGGAACTGTTGGGGCTGCTGCTGCTGAGGTTGCTGCTGATGTCGCAGCTGGTTGGGAGGGTAGAAGCCATCCATAGCGACAGCATCTGGCAGGAAGACCTACCAGGCACCTCGACGAAGGGAATGGTGTACCTCGTCTTGCACTCAGACGGCCAGGAAATGAGTTTATCGGTTGTCGAGAGTCGTGGAGATGCAAGATTAGGTGGCCGATCGTGGCGTAGACAGCTTAGCGGGGAAACGAGAGGAGAAGTGACACTAGGTGAGCAACTCGAACGAGGCCGACAGGATTCAAATGGGGGGATGATATTGAGGACCAAGGTCGAACCGGGCGCGAGTCGAGCCGGTAAGTTGGGAGCATGTATACCCAACGAGAGAGAGAGAGAGACAGAGCGAAACTGAGAGAAGGGCGCCAGGCGGATAGTGGCAGACGGTAGACGCGCGGGGGTGGATTCGTTGCTTCAAGTTTCGCTGGTTCGCGGGATGGGATTTGGTTGGAGCTGGAGCTGGGAAGCTGCTGCTTTTCGGAGGCGGGGGAGACGAGGGGNNGGAGGGGGGCGACAGGGGGAGGTTTCGAGGAGACAGTCAACGCTGCGAGTTATGTCGTGGGAGGTTAAGAGTTAAAGTCAGAGCTAGATGGCGTTGAATAGGGGATCGCTATCGTACACAAAGCAAAAAGGAACAGATGATGATGATGGAGAGGAGTAGAGAAATCTAGAGGACATGGACTAGACACTGAAGAGAGAGAGAGAGAGAGACAGACAGACAGAGAGAAGAGATGGATTGATTGTGTGTGTGTGGGTGGGGAGGGGGGCGGATGAGAGATGAAGTGGATGGACGGAGTGGTGGATGGAAGGTGATAGGCAGAGCAGAACTGGGATATGACTGCCGTTTCCCTGCAGTTCCAAGTGTGCACTCACTGCACACCCCAGTGTGCAAGGACGGGAAGGTGGAGGCCCATACAGTAAGCTCAAGCTAGGTAGGTCGGTATGTGCAAGTATGTACCTTGCTCTACCGGCTTTTAAGCGTTGGGGGAAAACTACCTGTGTTATACCAAGGTCTTGGAGTTTTCAACCCAGACGTTATAACGGCAGAGTCATGTGGGGTACGGGATACTAGCAGGGGAACAACTCGGGCACAGAGATGTGCAGTAAGAAGGTGGGTTTTATGCTGTAAACGTGGTTCTCTATCCTATTTCGCCCTCTGCCCAACTAATAAGTGTACCATGACAACAACAGAATCACTTCCCTCATTCCAGCCAGTCGTCTTATAAAGACTTGCCGCCGCCGAGAGGAATCCAGCGCAGCTCCACGAAGGAGAGACAACAACCGTCCGCTAACCACCCGTCATACCAAGTCTGGGAGCTCCAAAACATTCATCAACGACTACTGTCCAGACGTTGAAGCGCAGGGCGAGACACTCAGACAACGGCAAAAAGGCCCTCTCACGCGGTTCAAGATGACGAGACGCAACTACCTGGTTCATCGGCATTCAGAAACATTGCACTCACTCAACTTTAGACGAGCCTCTCATCCTCTGAATATGTACTAGTACACCACACAACCCAGTAGCTGGATACCTACTACGTCATCTTCCACCAAACTGTCTCAGTCTTCCCACCGCTCATCACCCACCACCCACCACCCCAGCTCCTGGCGTCCTCGCCGAGTTCTGCTCTCCATGTGGCAGCAGGGGGATGCCGAGCATCACTTGCATTGGTGAGTGGTGCCCGGTACTCTGTAGACCAGCTATCACGACAAGAGTCTTACATGACTTGTCTCTTTACCACCCTCTTGAACGCAAAAAAAGATTCATATCTAGCTTCGCATAAACGTTGCTGGAGTGTGACGAGTATATACCATAACCTACCAAGTCACGACGCCCCCAATTTTCGCTTCTACTTAGACCTCGACGTCGTCTAATCGTCCATGCAGATGAACTAACCCCTTCAAACCCCTCGAGATTTGCTTCCTCCCTGCCCCTTGGTCTCTTGACACGGTGGCTAGTATTTCATCGTGTCATCGTGCCGGCCCAATGTCATATTTTCTTCTCCCCTACTCCGTACCTCCACGCCAGTCACTCCAGCAGAAGCAAATCCTCGCCTATCGAGGATCCACTCCCTGGCTGGCTGTCCAACTCTCTTGGTATCATTCGGGGAACGCACACGGCAAAGTTCCCAATAAATCAGCGCGCTCAACATCTCGTGTCAGAATCGAACCTGTCCGGAGACGGGACAGTGTGCTGTGAGGCAGCGGCGAACAAGCGCCGCTCGATCGAACCGGGCTACATCCACCATACTAAGCGAAGTAACTCCTAATCGCTCGCTGGGATTCCGGGGAGAATTGTTGCAGCAAAGGCGTCGGGTCCACGCCAGCCGCCGTCAGGAGCGCCTTCGTTGCCGCCACCACTTGCGCCGCTGTCTTACCCTGAAGAGTATCCGCCTCGAGAGCCTGGGCAATGTAAACAAACACCTTGGGCGCCTGGTTCATCACTGCCGGGTGTTGTCTGTGGTTAAAGGGGAGTCGAGTCAGCCTCTGAAATATCCGTGATAGCTTGCGGCACAAAAGTCAAGGTCATCAATGACTTACTGGTTGATAAGCTCCGCCAAGTATCCATACGAGAAGGGCGCCGCCTCCTCGTCGTTGGTCACGGGCAGCGTGTCTATCCATTGATTAATGACGTTCTGCACATCACCCACTGCGCTGGCGTTGAAATGCATAATCTTGGCGATAGCAGCGCACGCATTCTCCGTAGCGTACACGTTTTCCTCAGCCCGAGCGTCCGGAACTTGCGTTGCTTGGAACAGGAACGGCACAGAGTTGCCCAGGAACTGAGCCCAAGTAGGTCCGCCATGGTGCGCTGCCACTCCGATACCATATGCCGCCGCCTGGCGAATAGCCGCCGACGGATCTTGACAGCCGTTGATGAGCGGCTGGGTGATGTAGTTGGTGTACCGCGTGCTGTCCGTGCCGCAGTATTCCAAAACATCGTCCATAATGCACAATCCCCATTGACGCTGGGTGGGGTCGGGTGAGGTCAGGAAGCCCTCGTAAGTGGTCATCAGTTTCTCCCAGGCAGGCAAGAAGGCGGTGCCGTGGTTCTTGAAGATGGCGTGGAATGCCTTGTTCATGTCAGAAAGCAGGATCTGGTCTTCTTCAATGGCCAACAGAGTCTCCTCGGCCTCATCCTCGACATCGTCGGCAGTAGCGCCCTCCTTATCCTCGGCACGCTGAGCCACGCGGTCTCTGTAATCCTCGATGGCCGAGTGGACAGAAGCAATAAACTGTTCCATCGACTGAACTGTCAAGCAGCCCTTGCCAACTACTTCAACCGACTCGTAGAAGCATCGGTACATCTCTGCCAACGTGGTAATCGCAGGCTCGGCGGTGAGGACCTCTAGGAGCTTGTCGACTGTCGCGGCCCAGAGACCACGGAGCTCGGCCGACTCGGGGCCGTACGCTTTCTTGTAAGAGCTCAGGAGCTGGGGCACCAGCTTGGCCGAGGTCTCGCGCACAAGGTCGTGGAAGAAGAAGGCAAGACCAGGCAGTGCAATCTTCTCCATGATCTCTGCGACGTATGGGGCGAAAGAGCCCTCAAGCACCTGGGCGTAGACGACCAAAAGCTCAATGGCTGTGTGCTTGTCGTCCATGATACTTGTCCTAATACCGATAGTCTTGCCCTTGAGAGGCACCAGCTCCCAGCCCTCCTCGCTCTGCAGCTGCTCGATCTGCTCTTCATCCTCGAGCAGTTGGATATCGGCCTTGGCCATCGCGGGCTCTAGCAGTGGCGGCATAACGGTATGAAGGAAGGGCAAGAAGTCGGAGCCGAGAACACGGCACATACGACCCCAGCAGTGCATGAGGTACTGCGCCTGGGGGTCGTCGGCATCGGTAATATTGGCCTGGATATTGGCAAGGAGATTGACGAGAGTCATGGCATCCTGTCCAAGGCGATCCCTACCTACGGCGAGCGCAATCAGAGTGGCACACTCCATGGCCTTGGCACGCAGAAGGCGGTACTCCTTCTCGCTCTGGTTCTGGAGCACGTTGACGAGCAAGGGCATCAAGGTGTCATAGTACTTGGAGAAAGCAGCCTCGGCAGCGTCAGCGATGGTGGCAATGGTCGAGAGGGCCTGCTCCTGGACATATCGCTTCTCGTTCTGGAGGAGCTGGAAGAGGTGCGAGAGCAAATCGTCGAGATACGGCTCGAGGATGATCTTTTCAGCCTCCTCGCAGAAATTGACAAGGGCGGCGGCGGCGTGAGCCTTGACACGACCCTCGGGAGAGTTGAGGACAGGGATGATGGCCTTGAGGACCCGGTCGTAGTAGTCGGTCTGCATCTTGGGGGCAAAATCGGTACTCATCTGGCCGAGGGCGTTGCACCCAGCCCAGCGCACACGCGGGTGGGGGTCCCGAAGAGCAGGGATGACCAGGTCCAGCACTTGGCTCAACTCCCCAATCATGAGGTCTCGGCAACCCTCAGAAATGGCAGAGATGGCCATCAGGGCCGCGTGCCTGTCCCTCCAAGCCATGGAGGTCATCATCCGAGGAAGCCAGTTGAAGGTGGGGGCAAGGATGGTCTGGCCCCCAAGCTTGTTCGCCAGCCGATCCATGGTCTGCTCACCAGCAACATGGTTCTGGTCGCTCTCATCCTGATCGAACTATACAGCACCATGTCAGCAGCACGTTCAAATGTTTAATTAAACATGTCTCCTCGCCAGAGTGCACCTACGTCATCTGAAGCCATCCACTCCGCGGCATCATCATCATCCTCACCGAGATCAGTCATAAGGCTAAGGCATTGGGTAATCATGTCGTTGGTGTAAGAAGGGTCCTTGCGGCACAGGGAAGGGGCGAAATCGGCGAAAGTGGTCATGAGCTCAAGCGCGGTCTGGCGGCAGACATTGTCGAGCTCCTTGTCTTGAATAACGGAGATACTGAATTGGACGAGGTTCTGGAAAAGTGGCTTAAACATCTTGGGGGCGGTCTCGGCGAGATCGACAAGAGACATGAGGGCCTTGGCGAGGTCATCGGAGTCTTGGGAATCCTTGATGGGTAAGAGGATGTTGAGTACGTCGGGAATGAGGGCGAAATATTTAGCATGCGACTTCTTCTCGATGGTTCTGAAGAATGAGGCAAAGGCCTCCATAGCTGCCAGACGGACCTGAATTCGAGGTTAGCCAGGATCGTTCGTTTGAGGCGGGACAAAGAAGCTGCCCCGCTTGTTTGAAGTCTTTACCTGGACGGCATCATCCTTGAAACCCTTTTGGAAGGCCTGGAGGATAGCCTCCTCATGTTGCTTTTCGATGATAGCTGGCGTAGTCGCAAAGATTCGGAATGCAGTTTCTCGCTTGCTAGCCTCGCTGTCTTGACTGAGCTGGAACAGAGCACCCAGCAGTTCGGGCCAAGCACCGTCTAACGTATGCGCAAGTCAGCCAGCTGAGCGCAACACATGGCAAAAGTATCTTTGGTGATTCGTGAACGTACCGCTCTCTGTGTATTGTCTCGCTAGCTCGGCGACAGCGTCGCTGATCTTGTTGCGAATACTTCGCTGTGGCTCGGAGGCGAGTGTCTCGAGGAGCTTTTGACGGATGGCAGCGGCCTGGTCTTTGGCAAGAGTCAAGAAAAGATCCACGCTTTCGCCATTCTCCAGCTTTCGAGTCTTGGAGGAGATTTTGCGGAAGATAACAGCGGCAAACGAGCGAGTCGCAGTGTCGTCAGATTGGGCCCCTTGCTCGGCGAGGCCCATCAACAGGATTTCGGGGCGAGTCAAAGTCCAGTTGGCTTGGAGATGTTCCTCGGCTTGGGAGCGCACAGAATTGTCGGGCGACTGTAGTGCCTGCAGGAGCTGCAGGAGCTCCGCATGGATGTCCGGCGGGAGTAACGACATGGTTGTGAGAAGGGGAGCGCTGTTGGTGATGTCCAGCGGCAGACGACGATGGCGGGGTGACGAGAGAAGGTCAGTCGGCTACCGCAAGACGACGGGGGGGTCCACGGAAAGGAAAAAGAAGTAGCAGTTGGATATTCAGCGCAGCTGCGAGCCGAAAAGGGCGCAGGCTTGGGCTTGGTGAGGTTGTGGACGTCGCTTTGGGGACGAGAATTCCAAGATTCCCAGATGGTGGGAGGTGGGAGAAAGATTGAAGAGGGAGGGATAGTCTGGTGGATGAGTGGGGGAGGGGAAGCCCAAGATCGAGGTTGTGATTGTGGTCAGGTATCTTGACTGCTAATTTTGCAGTGATAGTACTTGTATACCAACAGCAGCCCAAGGCCCGGGGCAACCTGGGCGAAAAAAAAAATATTGAGGGCGAAGAAAAAAAAACAAAGGGCCTCACGACGGGAGACTCGCTCTTTGGAAACTTCCGACAACAACAAAGGGCGGCATAATTCTTACTCGTATTTCTTTTTTCTAAATCGCCATTCACTCCGCAAAGGGGCAGTTAAAGAAACTCCTAATTCCATATGCTGCTTAGAAAATCTATCTTGATTTTCCAGACTCAGTGCACTCATTCTATTGTGAGAGAAACAACAGAAAGAACCGCATCGTGAGGTTGTTCATGACGACACCCCATATGAGGTTGTTCAAGCCACTCTTCGCAACCTTTAATGCCAATTTTGGAAAAGTGGGATGAGAAGAACTTTCGGCGCGAGTTATTGGGCGATGTGTGGCGGGAAAAAAGGCCTTAACAGTCTCATTGAGTATTTACCAGATACCATGTTAGTGCTGTCGTATGACGAATGGGCCGCCACAGCACCAGCGAGGTTGGATGCTTTGAACTTAGGTTCCCGAGTCGGGAGCTGGCTGGTTGCCCCCGTGATTAGTTGAAGCTTTCCGGTTTCCGGGCACTTTGATAATCGTTTCATTGAGCCTCGATACCATCGGCAGTTGATGCCTGGAGACGATGACTCTTTGTCACCAGATCACCTCGCCTGAGATTGTCATAAGACTAAGTCTGGTTTCCGACAGGCTCTTTCTGTAGGGGCATCGGAACATTTAAAGATGGATTTAGCATTGACCTTGGCCTTGTAAAGTCTTATCGGAAGCACTATCAGAAGCACGTTGTTCTTGGAGCTCACCATACAAAGTACTAGGTAGTAGTCGTCACTTGAGAGCTGGAGTTTGAGGCCCAAGCTGGAATTGATGAGCACGGGGCATAGTGGCGACCAGGTAGCTCCTTGTCAGCATCCACAGTTTTTTTCTTACTCGGTGACGTCTTTTATCTTTTTTTCGGCTTCTCTTGTTTACACCTAGCTCGTGATGATACTGGTGATCTGAAAGTGATGGTCCAAACTGGTACAGCTGTTATGGTGCTTTGGATCAGCATACCTCTCTAACTAATCCCTAGTCGCCGTCCTTACATGTTCCAGAGCGTCCTAAATGGCCAACATGGATGGTATCATACTTCCAAGTCTTTTGAATGATATTTTATTTTCAATCAATTCAATTCTTTCTCGTCGAGTGAAAAAGGCAAAGTCCCCTTATCACGACCGAATTCAGTAGACGGATATCCATATCGCGGGGTCACTCCACAAATCAATTGCTGTGGATGTCATCATCAGAAACTCTCCCCCCCCCCGCCCACTCATTGCCGTCCATTGCGGCCTCGTGCCCCTCCTCCGCCGCCGAGAACCATTCCACTTCGCCCGCCCGCTCAGCCAACACCTCCCTTGGCGAACAAACACTTCCAGCGACCTGACCCTCAATTTAATCAAGGCAGCTTTCTCCTCCCTTCTCTCTTCTCATCCGTTCCCATCTTCACCAAGCTTCACATACATACCTAGCCACCTACACCTTGACCAAAAGCGCATACCTTCAACTCATCTATATTCAGCCATCAGCCAATTCATCGCGGGGTCCGCCGCAGTACCGACAGACAAACAACAACAACAAACCAATACAGCCATGGAACCCTCCCCAAGCTCCGGTCCCCGTGAGCTCAAGGACGCCCGCGCGACGAGCTCGAGCAGCCTCGCCAGCGCTGTCTCCAATTCATCCGCGTCTCATAAGCCTCCCGCACTCGCTCAGCGATCCCCGTCCGTCTCCATCTCAGGCGGTTCCGGCTCTGGCCCTCCCTCTGCTAAATCTGCCCATCGCCAGAGCTTCGCCGAGAACCTCCGCAATGCGCCCTCCTCCCCGCGCTCCCAACGACATCCTTCCTTTACCCAGGCCGCCCTCCAAGAGCTCCTCAATCACCCGCCTGCTGGAAACAAGCACGCCAATCCCCGGTTCGCCGGTCGCGATTGGCGCGATGTTTCCATTGGAGAGCTTGTGTCACCCGAGGATGTCAAGTGGGTGGAGATCGATAGCAGCATCGAGGAGGCCACCAAGGTGAGCTCACCCAGACCCAATTCATCGCGCACGCAACTTCGCAATGCCTAGTAGTCTGCACAATTGAAGAGGCGATTCCTCCCCACCCTGAGAATCATTCGCTGATAAGACTCTGTGTCGTTCGCTTTTGTAGCTACTTCTGAGAAGCTCGACCAACGTCGTCCTAGTCCGCGAGGACCCTACCACCCAGACTGCCATCTCCACCTTCGACTATACTGACCTCAACGTGTATTTGCTGGTCGTCGTTGGGCTCGCCAAGCCCGAGGAGGACCAGGTCGAATTGTTCAACTCCATCCTCTCCCAGGCGCAAAAGGGGGGCCAGATCCCTCTCCGCGATGTTCAACCATTATTCCGGAAGGAGTCGCAGGTGACCCTACCTGCGAACGAGGACCTCTCCCAGGCCGTCCGGATCCTCGGTAGCGGCATCCACCGTCTTCTGGTGACGGCCCCCAATGGCGAGGTTGTGGGCATTGCCAGCCAGCTCCGGATGGTCGAGTTCTTCTGGAACGAAGGCGTCAACTTCCCCTCCATTGACCGTCTATACCCTGTCATACTCCGGGACCTTGGTATCGGGGCGAAGGAGATTATCTCAGTCAAGTAAGTTTTCGGAATTGAGGATGGGCTTCGCCATGTACTGACACGCATCAGCTCCGACTCCGCGCTATCCGAAGCTCTCACACTCATGAACAACGAAGGCCTCACCAGTGTGGCCGTCGTCGATAATGGACTAAATGTGGTGGGCAACATTTCAACCAAGGATGTTCGACATCTGACGAGCAGCTCGAACGCGCATTTGCTCAACTCGTCATGTATGAACTTCATTTCGGTTATCCTCAACGAGAGAGGCGTTGAAAAGGGTCGCGACGTGTTCCCCGTTTTTTACGTCAACCCATACTCGACTCTGGCTCATACGGTGGCCAAACTCGTTGCCACACGCTCTCACCGGATGTGGGTAGTTGAATCCGCATCTCCTTCACCTTCAGCGCCAGCTACGCCGTTGATGGGTCCGCAGGCATATACAAGCACCGCACCACCACCACCGGCCCCAACTCTGAGCACTATTGCTGCACCTCCATCTCCCGCCCTAGCGGCCGCCGTGCCCGCAGCTACGACTATTCCGGCAGCAGCCGTCCCCGCGTCTGCCATGGCCGGAGCGCGTCTCTCAGGCCGCCTCAGCGGCGTCATCTCCCTGACCGATGTCCTCAACATGTTTGCCAGGTCGACTGGTCTGAACCCCTCAGACCCCGGCGAGCAGCGAGCAAGACGGCGACGCAGCTCGAGCAGTTCGGTGCGGCCGAGCTTGGATTCCTCCCGAGCCAGTCTTGATCTCCGTCGATGATCACGCGCCGTACCTATCTCGTCAATAATTCTTCTTATCGCCTTGGACAAAGAGTGTTCTTTTTTAAACTGATCGACGAGGAGTTTTGGAGGGCAAAGTAGTTGTTTTGTGATGCTCGTTTCTAGAAGCAAACTAGTTAATACGGCTTTCATTGTTACTCAAAGGGCTAGGAATTGGAGAGAATGAACAAAACTGCATTTATATTTTCCTAATGAAAGCTGAAAATCGTCTTCTGCCTCGTTTTCGGGAAACCTCTCAAGACCTTTGTTTGTATATGGCAAGACTTAAAGAGCGCTGCTCCTGCTTGCTACGTCGTATCGAGGCTCATGTTGTAGGACGATCAACAAGTTCAGCCCAGAACCCCCGGCAACCCATGTGGGAGCAAGAATGGCAAAGATTAGCGCGATAGTTCCTCACAAAACAAAGTAGCTAGCGGGCGCCAAGGCAGGGGTTCGTGGCAAGGTCTCCTGAAGACCTCGAGGAACGGTTATGAGAGATGGTTTTGGTGTATATGAATAGTCCGGTGTATGTCATGTTACTTTCTTCAACTACCTAGCCAACCACTACCAGCTTGGTTCTAAAATTTCATCGAACTATACTCAGTAAATGAATACCTCTTGACATCCCGTTTTGCAATCACAGGCAGCTTCTAGTCGCACGCATCATCAGTTTGGATGATCAGCGGGGTCGACGCCCTTTAGATGTCATGGATCCGGGATGTCATATTCTGCACACTCTTCCTTTTTTTTCCTATCCCCCTTTTCTCATCCTCATAAACCATCCATCCCAAAAACCACACATGCCAACAAAGAAAAGCCATCAACCCTCCTCCAACATCCACCCCCTCTCTCCCAAAAATACCATGAACCCCAAGATCCAGTGCCAATGCGGCTCCATCCTCCTCACAGCCTCCCGCCCCAAACCCCTGGCCGTCTACTGCTGCCACTGCCTCGAATGTCAAAAGCAGTCCTCCTCAGCCTTCGGTACCTCGGCCATCTTCCCCGCCGACGCCGGCCTGTGGCCACTCCCGGAGGACGTTCGGGCCCGGCTCGGCGTGTGGGTCCGGTCGACGGACGCGGGAAATACGCTTGAGTGCTACTTTTGCAAGACGTGCGGCGTGAGGGTGATGCATCGGAGTGTGTTGCCGGATGGGATGGGGAAGGGGACGTTGAGTGTGAAGGGGGGGTTAGTGGAAGGGTTGAGTTGGGAGGGAGTTAGACATATCTATGTGAGGTCGGCGAGGGTTCCTGTTCCGGAGGGGAGTGATCCGGGGTCGCCGAGTTTCTCGATAGGAATAGCCAGTGAGGAGAGTGAAGAGAAGTAGGATAAGTGAAATAAACCACCTGAAGATCCGCCCAATCCGGTTCGATGTTGTGCAAAAGTAAGGGTATCATAATAACTAGGTATGCATCAAGGCCATCCAGACCATCCTTTCGCCCGTATCATCGATGCCGCTCTCTCTCATCTCGACGAGGAGAGCGAGAATCCCTTCGTCTCCGCGCCTCACGCTCCCTACTCCTGCTTCCCCCCCTTCGTCTCTCATCATCCCCAGCCTCATCCCGATCACGATGTCGACCACGACGTCCATCACTCCTTGAATCCCCTTTCTCCCGGAGTTCATGTCTCGACCGATGAGTCTCCCCCCTCTCACTACCACCATCTCTCCTATCTGTCGACCTGCGCCTCCGTTCTGACTGTCGATCTAGGGACTCATCTCTATCTCTCCTCCTACTCCTCTCACTCCCTCGTTCCCTCTTCTCGTCTTTCTCTCTCTCCTCGTGCCGGCGTTTCCGCTTTTCTCTGTGCCGCTCCTCCCTGCGCAACTGCCTCAGCTCAGCATCCCGTTCCTCTTGAAACCGCTTCCGATCCCGCTTTAGCTCCCGCACTCGTGATGCGCCGTTCTTCATCATCGCAAGGGGGTCATTCGATAGAATACGCTTGGAGTCGCGCTCTTTGCGCTTGGGATCCATGTTTCCCCAGACATCCTTGGTCGATACATCTGGCGCTGCCGCCTCAGATTGTGAGTACCATGGCTGAGTAAGGCCGACCTTGCCCGCCGCGTTAGAGAATCGCATCGTGTACTGGTCCTCGTAGCTTTGCTTCTTCTTCTTAGCCTCTCTCTCTGCCTCCTCGTTCTTCTCGGCATGCGCTCGCGTCTTTTCGTCACCAAACAAATCGATATGCCCAGCATGATCCATGATAGGTGCCGAACTTGTGACCTTCCACTCTGAGTCCGGTTTCGCCACTACTAATTGACTCTTCTCCTTGGCTATGCGCATCTCGAAATCGGTATCATCTTCGCCCGGTCGTTTTCGTTTCCGCTGGAAGCTGCCTGATGAGTGCGAGGTCCTCGACGCAGGCAGCTCGCCACTACCGGTTGATTCGGGTACATCTTCAATAGGTGGAGGGGCTTCGCCCCTAAGGATGGCTAGACGTCGTTGCGCATCGACCTCCTGCATGCGCTGCTCCTCAGCCTCTTCGGCAGCCTTTGCGGCGGCTTCATCGCGACGGACGCGAGCGACGTTGTCGGCATTGTAGACGTTCCACGACTTTTTCCCGAGCAGGTGTCTATCACTTGTCAGCGTGGCTTTTAGTATAAAGGGGTCTTCTCTGGCTTCAGCTCACAGCGGCATATTGAATGGGTTTGTAGGTAGATTAAATATCCGTCCAGTTGGCACTCTGTAGACGCTGTCGGGTTGTTGATAGCTTCGACCGGAATGCGGGGCCGAAGATGGATAAAGTGTTTGTAAGGGAACTAATCCATAATAGGAAGTTTATAGTCCCTGCTTAAGCCATTTGGGGGCAAATTATTGGATGCAGCCGTACGCACTAACTGTCGCCCCCCTCCAAGCAACGTCAGCGTCAGCACGAGCTGCTGCAGCACCGACCGACAACCTACCTCCTGGTCAGGCTTCCACTTGAAACTTAGATTCAACAACCTAAGGTACAAACCACGTCGCCTCTCTAAATCCGCTCCTTGCACCAGCCAGCGACTATTGGAGGAAGGTCGCACAACGATTCCTCATTCATTGACCATTCTACCAAATACTACTCCGTACAAACCCTCCGATACACCCAAACCCCCTCCTCACTCCCACCGCCACCATGTCGAGGTCACCCTTCAGCGGCTTCATGGGCGGCTCACGTCCATCTTCAAGCGCCGCACAGCCACCTCCTCAAAGACCATCCTACGGCGGAGGAGACCCTTATCAGCAACAAGGAGGATATGGCGGCCCTCGTTCCAACGAGCCTAGGATGCAACAACCACCTCCCCAAGGACACCATGGCGGCGGCGGCGCTGGCGGCTATCCAGTCCAAACTCGCTACGCCGAAAAGCCGCAAGGAGGCCCTTCTGGAGGTGGCAGACCGGTTACTCTTCAGGTTGAGAAAGTGGCGGACAAATCTCTCCAGTCGCGATTGATATACGGCAATTTGTATGTGTTCTGCTCGCCCTCAGAATGTCAAAGCCGGACCTAACAGAAATACCCAGGTGCGCCGTTTCGCCCAGCGACTTCCCTCCTAGTCGCGACGGTTCCGATCTCTACATACTTCTTCGAGGCGGCGAGCCCGTCGGCGAGCACGTCGTCACCGCCCGACCGGTAAACGGATTTCCCCAAGGATGCATCAGTCTATCCGACCCCCAGCGATCGTGGGCTGGTATCACCATGAGAGACTCTTTCACCGGACAGATTTACGATCCTTTCGCATCGGGTGGAAAGGCATACCTGGGCTCTTTGGATGTGGAGATTGGTTTCGCCTCACCCAACAAGAAGACCCAAACCCCTTACGACGAAGATGAGCTCTCCAAGCTGTTCATTGACGCCTATCAGAACCAGATCCTGGCTCCTGGGCAGCGCATATTGATGGATGTGCGGAACATTCCCCTTATGGTCATCGTCAAGACAGTTGGTCTGACTGACCTGGCCATGTCGTCGGGTGAAGGGAGCAAGAAGATCTACAGAGAGCCTCATGCGAGAGGAATCCTCACAACCCAGACACGGGTTCTCTTCCACCGCGACGGCAAGGGTGACTTTAACCTCAAGCCGTCAATGTCGAAGCCAAACTCGAATGCGATTCTAGCCCCCGACTTCAAGTTTGAGGACATGGGCATTGGTGGTCTCGGTGATGAGTTTGCGACCATCTTCCGTCGAGCCTTCGCTTCTCGCGTCTTCCCCCCCGGCCTCGTCGCCAAGATTGGCATTCCTCACGTAAAGGGAATGCTGCTCTACGGCCCTCCCGGAACTGGCAAGACTCTCATTGCTAGACAGATTGGAAAGATGCTCAACGCCCGGCCCCCCAAGGTCATCAACGGTCCCGAGGTGCTCAACAAGTACGTTGGTCAATCTGAAGAGAACATTCGAAAGTTGTTCGCAGACGCAGAAAAGGAGTACAAGGAAAAGGGAGATGAGAGTAGTCTGCACATCATCATCTTCGATGAGCTGGATGCCGTGTGCAAGCAGCGAGGATCCGGGGCTGGAGGCGGCACCGGTGTCGGTGACAGTGTGGTGAACCAGCTGCTCTCGAAGCTCGATGGTGTGGACCAGCTCAACAATATTCTGTTGATCGGAATGACAAACCGAAAGGACATGATCGATGACGCCCTTCTGCGACCAGGTCGTCTGGAAGTACACCTGGAGATCTCGCTTCCTGACGAGGATGGCCGTCTCGAAATCATCAAGATCCACACCTCTAAGATGAAGGACAATGGGCTCCTGGACGCAAATGTCGATATGGCTGAGTTGGCTGGGCTCACAAAGAACTTCTCGGGTGCCGAAATCAACGGTCTGGTCAAGGCTGCCGCCTCATTCGCATTTTCGCGACACACCGAAGTCGGACAGCTCGCTGCGGTGAAGCAGGATGTGGCCAGCATGAAGGTCAACCGCGACGACTTTATGAATGCTTTGACTGAGGTCCGACCCGCGTACGGTGTGTCAGAGGCAGAACTTGAAGAGGCTCTTCGTCTGGGCATCATTCCTTACGCGCCTCACATCAACTCGACGATCCAGGAGATGATGCGGGTTGTGGGCATGATCAAGGAGGATCCAAACAAGTTCAGCACCTCGGTGCTCTTCCACGGTCCCAAGGCGTCTGGAAAGACGGCTCTAGCAGCTCACATTGCGATGCAGTCGGGTTTCCCGTTCGTCAAGTTGGTAACGCCAGCAGACTTGGTTGGATACCGGGACGACTTTGCCAAGAAGGATTACGTGCACAAGGCCTTTGCGGACGCCTACAAGTCGCCTGCCAGTATCCTCATTCTCGACGACTTTGAGCGCATGATCGGCTGGAACCCCATTGGACCGCGCTTCTCCAACACTATGCTCGAGGCGCTGACGACCCTCCTGGTCTCTAAACCTCCCAAGGTGAGTTGATTTACGATCAAAGAGTAAGGCGCATTTGTTAACATCACATCACAGGGCCACCGTCTATTGATCTTTGTCACCACTTCCAAGGCTTCAGTGCTCAAGATGCTCGAGGTTGACATGGACTTTGCCAAGAAGGTGGCGGTACCGGCGGTATCAAACTTGCGAGAGCTAGCTACGGTGCTACAAGAGTCGGGCTACTTCAACCCGGCCGACATCAATGCGGCCACGAGCGAGATTCACCAGCGGACCGGCTCGGAGAGCGTGGGAGTGGGCATCAAGACGGTGCTAGACTGCATCTTTGAGGCCAAGGCCGGTGGACCCAACAGCAACGTGGTAGAGACGTTTACCGACTTGATTTCGGAGAAGATCCAGGAGCTGCGTCTTTAAACAGGAGACTCTTGGGGCTAGATTAAAGGCAGGACTTTGTGGATACAGATGTTAAAGCGAAGAGAGACGGAAATGAAGTAGAGGCAGCTATAGAGGAGGGCCCATGAATGACGAATTCAAGTTTTGGACGAGGGACATTTGACCACAGCTACTCGACATTTGTCGCAGGAATCACCGTGGAAGTTGTGAGTATAGATGGATATGATGAATATAGTATTCCAAGACATGGGGTCTTCAATGTCACATGGCTTTCAGAAGAAGCGAGCGAGTGAGTTGTAATCCATGCATCAGCAAGGCACGAAAGTCCTGCCCTGACATGCGACAACGGATTGCATAACCAGGGGCGAAGACACGCGAGAATGGATCCTTCTCGTGGCACGGGAGGCGAACCTGCCACTGAGTTTTGGAGCGATCGACACTGCGTGGCTGGCGTTGTTTGGTTTCACAGCCAAGGAACATGGGATGAATAAGCGGCGTTTACTCTGTACAAGCACTGGACGGCACGAGAGGTTCCATTGTGAGCGGGGGAGGGGGCTGGTTCATGGGAAAAGGCGGTGCAGGGAAACGAACTACTCTGTGCGATGAGAGCTGAAGAGTGTCTCAACTGACGTCGTCATTGTGCTTTAGAACCCCGCCGCTTGAGTGAGGTCAGAGAGGGGTTTGTTGGCAGTAGGTATGTAGAAGCAGCGTGTAAGCGCTCATATGGTGACACACGGACGTGGGAATGACTCGCGAGTGACGGGTCAATGGCTATAGATGGAGAGCCATGTGGTTAGAACAAGCGGAGTTTGCTGATAGTGTCATGCAGGTTTGGAGCGGCGGTTCGTGGTTACCTACTCCTCTCGGATCCGATGGCGAACGAACTACGGACAACCACCTATGCAACTCCACGTCAAAGAGCTGACATGGTTGGGGTTTGTTTGCATTGGTGAAGATACGTGGTTGCTGGTGGGGGAGTTCGTTAGACCGGCGGCGGCGGCGGCGGGCGGATGGACGGAACGGGAGGCGGGCCATGGAAAGACGGGAACCCTGTTGAAGGGAGGATGGACGAGGGAAGATAAGCTAGGTATACATAGGTATGGTTAACCGCCTCTCTGGGTCCCAAATGCACCATGGTTTCTATCGAGCTTAGCTTCTCGGGCGGGAGAAGTTGACCATGTCAAAGTTGAGAAAGTTCCCGCAGGTGGAGGTGCTGAAAAGCGATGAACTTACCCTAGATAGAGAGAGAAACTAGAAGCGACGAACAAACAGACGCGGAAGTGTGTGTGATTCGTCGGGCGGGAAGACTTGCCCGGGGAGCCGGTACGGCCTAGGGCTGGGATGGCTGTGGGTTACATTTAGTTGGCAGCACATCATAACCATCATGGACATATCAGTCGTAGTAGGTACATCTAGTGCTGCGGGTTTACACGTGTGTGATGGATGGAAGACGGGAGGGGCAGAGTAGGTAACTCGGTAGGTAACTACAACCTAGGTAAGGCTCGTCAATGCGCACGCGAGGATGATGTGATGGTTGGACAAGACGGGAACAACCCCAGGCGTGCATGATGCACGGGAGAGGAAGAGGTCATGAGTTGTGTAGTTCTGGAATGATTTTTATTCCATGCTGAAATCCCCTCACTACTGCCCCGGTATGCGCTGACTTGAGTAACCGTTGCCAGTTATTCTGGACACTGTTCAAAAGTACTCCGGGTCTAGGGTATTTTCCGACCACGCTACCTACCATCTTAGAACCCGTTTGAGATCCGAAGATCAGCTCTTGGAAAGGAAAAGAGAGATCGACAACTGGGCATCAATAACTTTAAAAGGGGACCCCCCCAATTGCCGCCCAACGTCTAATCTCAGAAAGATCTTTCTTCCCCCTCCTTAACACAGGATCTTTAGGAGTGAAGTGATCTCATTATTTCGCTGGGTGTAGGTATGTGTGTGCTATGACCTCCTTCCTCTCTGGTGCCTCGGTGCTCAGAGTAGTGGTCCAGGTGGGTGCCCGGTGGCAGTATGTAGGTAGGTACAAGGTACTCCATACTTGTGGGTTGATAAAGGGTTCCCTTAACCAGGCATATCCCAACCATGAACGCTTCATGGTCAGCAACTTTACCTGACACGGCCAACTGTTCTCTATAATGTGCCCGCTGGATTAAAAGAAGTCATGATTGTTGAGGGAAAATGAAAATACGAAGTAGGTACGTCAGGACTTCATTGAGCAGATAGATAGAAGGGTATCCTGCTTTGTGTATCCCCCCCTGGACCTTAGAACAAGGACTCGTCAGGATTGAGAAAAGGAAATAGCATATGGCTGGTCTATGCTTGATCATCAAGACCGAGTCACGAGGACGGCGAACAAGGAGAGGAAATGACGCCTATGCCGCGCTTGACTCATCACGAGTCAGAAGCCAGCAAAAATCCAGTCGAACAGCGTCTATTGTCTTCTCTGGAGCAAAGAGAAAAGAGACAGCAGTGGAGAAAAAGAAAAGAAACATGTACTTTTAGTCGTGGTAATGGATATGTATGGAGACTTGGACAATTGGAGGACAGGGAAGACCCCGAATCAACCACACCAAAGAAAAGTGAGAGTGAGGAGGGTGATGAGATGAACGAAGAGAGTGTGGGGCGAGAACCAAGATGGCAGCCCTGAGGAGGTCATGGGTACCTGGACTTCACTGCATCTTATGAGTGGGAACTTGTACCAGTTACTCTTAAGCGCTACAGGCGTTAGTGCCATCCCAGGGGAGGGGTTAGGGCGGGTTTGCTGGTCGCTCTCCCGGGCGGGCGCCCGTGACGCCGTTGATTGGTGGCTGGCCGCTAGTCGTCGACCTTGCCCGCCTTGTGCGCGAACCGCTGAGTGAGAAGACAGGATACAAGAGATCCATGGGGGAGAAAAAGGCGAAAAGAGATGGGTATGCGTAAACATGGAAACAGTCAGATGGGAGGATAAGAAAGCATAGACTGAAAACATGTTAAAAAAAAAGAAAAAAAGACATGGGATATTTGACGGGACCCATGGTGTCGGATATCATGGGTTCCAGGATGGCGGGACCAACTGGGCATTGAAAATGTACTCGGTACTTAGGTACTGTACCAACAGTCTCCTGTCCCCGGCTCCCTCTGATTTCCCCCCCCCGGTTCAGCAGTTCAGCCACCAGCCCTTTAATCAAGGACTTGAATAGAGCTCCGTTTTCATCCCAACAAGAAGAGAGAGAGACCTTCGAGTTCTAGATGGCTACGTATGATGATTTCTTTTTCTATTCGTATACTACTGTTACTACTTTGTAACAACTCGCTGTTTTCAGGTGGGTTTAAGCGCCCCTAAGTCCATGTCTCTCCCCTTCCCGTCGTCTGTGGTCCTTGTATCTCGTTTCCCTCCCTCCCTTGCCCGCGCCCTCGATGTCATTCATCACCCACAGAACTAGCACATCGACTGGAGGGCAATCAAACGCTGTCCATCGTGTGGATGGTCCAAGCAAAAAAGAAAAAAAAAAGCACCCGACTCCGGGACCCATCCATATCCCCAAAAACCCTCCCCCCAGCTCGGCCTCGCCGTCGTGCGCCTTCCCTCTCTCTCTCTCTCCTTCCTCCCTCTCCTTTTGCCTCTTGCTACCTACCTAGGTACCTACGAGACAGTGCGCGTGCACAATTGTTATGTCTATCACTCTCTCCCACTCCCCGAGTTCACTAGTATCGACGACGACGACGACGACGACGCGAGGTCTCCCCCATCACAACTGACTCCTCTCTCTCACAACTACGACCCACGGCGCCATGCGCCTTCGCCCCCGTTGCCACTACTAACTCAATGCCTTGATCACCCAGCTCCCCCGTCGCTCTGAGCACTGCCAGCTCTCTGTCCCTTTCTCCTGACCAAGCCCCTCCATCCCCCCCAATCCTCCAAACGCGCGCGCGCGCGAGAACCCGCTGCTGGCAGAAAGAATTGCGACTCCGACCCGGCCGTGCCCATGGAGGCCCTGGAGCTCTCGTCCGCAGACCCGCTGCCGCCAGCGTCTGGTCTCAGCGCTCCGCCACCCGTCCCCATATCGCGTCCTCCGGTCAAGGATCCGACGTCGACCAAACTGACGAAGACGGCGGCGACGACAACTGCAACGCATTCGCCCAGGTCCAGGGCTGTCTCTGCCAACGCCGCTGTTCCTGTAGCAGACCCCGTAACCACCGCTGTCGCATCTAGAGACGCCGACGCTGCTGCCACCAGGGAAATCACCATCGCAACCTCCACCACAGACTCCTCCAGCACCACGACCACGACCACGACCACGACCAGCCCCAGAGACAACGCTTCGACGCCCAACAGGTGGCCGACCATCAGGTCCACCACTACTACGCGCATGCCGCCGATGACTGCTGCGAAACCCTTGGTTCCTCTCTCTGAGCGCCGATCGCATCAGACAAAGCACACGCCCCGGACCTATAGAGACCCCGACGCCGAGCATCAAGGGAGTCTGCCCAGATGGGACATCACCCCGGATGGTGGGTCGGCAGGTCGTGAAGGCCGTCAATTCGCGGTCGCCAACGTCGGGAACAATGGTCGCATTTATCTCAGGTATGGGGATTTTCTATTCAAACCTTCCGCAACGCCGTCTACCGTCTTGTATACGCTCTAGCGTCTTCTGTCCTCCCGACTGGCATGCTGTCGTGCCAGCCACATCCCCGCTTGCCCATCTCTCCCCTCCGCCTCTCTTTCTGCGCGCTCTCTCAGTTCTCTCTCTCTCGGCTCTCGTTCTCGTCGAGGAAACATCTTAGTCGGCCGTCTTCTACGATCCCTTCCTCCTCCTTCGTTCCCCAGAGACATCACCTCGTCTCCGGCGAACGAACGCGGCCACAGGAGAGGGACGGACACCTGCCGGGCGTTGACACTGACTATTGTCATTGCGCCGTCGATATATTCTCTAATGTGCCGCTGACCCTCCCTTCTCTAGGCCGACTGTTCGCCCCGTCTACCAGCGATGTCCCCAGCCTCAATTCATCTTTCCCATTACTCCTCCCAGCACTGCGGGCTTGGACACTCTCCCGCACGATAGGCCAGAAGAGGACCAGAGCAGCGAGTTGCGCATCAGCCAGTGGTCTCCTAACCCGGAAGCGTCGCCCTTCGCCGGCACTGATACCTACTTCCCCGAGCCCGAGCCCAGAGATCCCAACCGGCCCGTGAAACACCGACGCGCACTCTCTGACAGCACGGTCCAAGACTCCACGACCGCCAAGGACTCGGAGCCTGGAGTCTTCAAAATCGTCATCTCCAAGCCGGGCGAGGAGCAGCGGCCCCGGACAATGGAAGATATTGATCAGCATCCTGCGCCTCTTCTCGACATCAACATCCCTTCGTGGCGTATTGGAACACCAAAATTCAATTCTGGAGGCACACCAATGATACGCGGATCTTCCTACGCTCCCACTGAGGAGTTTCGCTGTAGCAGCGTCTCGCTGCTTAACCGTCCGCAGGGCGAGCTCAACAGCTCACATCCGGACCTCGCCTCGACAAGGCGGCCCAGCTCCATGGTTGTGCCAGCCATGCGCTTCTCTCGTGGCATAATCTCTCCACCGCAAATCATGTCTCCCCGAACGCCTCGTCCTATTCACCCGACCTACATGTCGAATCTCAAAGTCGAACCCGCCATGTTCGATGCTCTCACCTTTAAACCCGCCTGTGATGACCGAGCACTGGTTAGATATTCGCCAGCAACCGGCGCCGTTACTGCTGCTACGCCGCCACGCCTCGTCGCTGAGATCACGTCTCCTAGCTTCCTCGATTACGAACTCATCTCAGACTTCTTCCTCACCTTTCGAGCGTTCCTTGAGTCCACAGACCTACTCCGGATGTTGATTGCCAGGCTCCGTTGGGCACTGGCTCGAGACGATGAGACAGGGATGGTGGTCCGCGTACGAACTTTCGTAGCCCTCCGACATTGGATTCTCAACTATTTCATGGACGACTTTGTTGTGGATCATAGCCTTCGATTGACCTTTTGCGAGCTTCTGAATGACTTTGTGGATGAGCTATCGCAATGTTCTCGGTCACGAAAGGTGCAGCTCAAGATTCTTGGAGAGCTCAAGAAATGCTGGCGACGAGTATGTGCGCTATACTGGGACAGTCCTAATTTTGACGACACGCTCGAGGCGGATGTGCCAATCACTCCTGGTGGTATTGCAGGTCATCGAGATCCTGACTTGGATCCGGCGTTCTGGGACAGAGATGATGGAGAGCCGCCACAACTCGAAAGTCTGCTGCCGCTCATGAAGAGTACGTGTGAGCGGACTAGCTTCATAGCTGATATTTCCAGGGCAGGCCATGTGGGAGACACGCTTCTGTTTGATAATCGCCCAAGTACCCCTGAGGCTCAGATCACCAAGGATCCCATCGAGACACTGGACAAAGCCTCGCCGATTAGTATGACTAGTCTGGACATTGTATCCTGCTCGTTTCCCAACAAGGCAGTCCGAGTTACCCACCCTCACCAGACCAACCCGCTGGCGGCCCATCCGGTGACGACGAGTTCGGTATACAACCATACTGGTCCCGTGGCTACGACCCCTCGAGCGCTCGTTGGGAAGCGTGTGCGATCAAATCCGGCTCATAAACGCAACAATAGTCTGACAGACTCCTTGCGAGAACACCGCACTGACAAGGTGTCTTTCAAGGACCACGAGTTCTTGATGACTGTTCCATACGCAGGGAGCCTCGTCCGCGGCAATCTTCTACCCCCTACTCAGGCCTTTGTCGATATCGAGCCCGATGATTTCCCTGCCAGCCAAAGGCAGACGGCAACACTCGACCCCGACAGCCAGAATTTGGTCAAGGAACGGATGCCCGCTGGAGCCATGTCGGGCCATGGTATGAAGAAGCTACTCGGGAGCGTTCGCCGAGCTCTGAGCACTAGGGGACAGGGTGTCACCCCGTCGCAGCAGGGAAGTTATATCAATGTGCACAACATCGGTCCACGGGGCGCAACTACAAACAGGTTACCTGGCACAGCAGTCGTGCCCCTGAACCGACCTCGACAGAACGGACCTCGACCGCCTGTAAGGATTGACTTGCTGGGCGCTGAAGCGGCGGATGACTTCAAGCAGGCGGTTCGGGAAGATGCTGCTGCTGAGGCTGAGCGACGTGGCCTACAGACGGTATCGCCAAATCCATCTCTGCCAGCGCCGAGGGATGTTGATTACTCGGCCGCGCACATGGATTCCAGCACGTTTGACAGCTTGCCCCAGAACAACCATCATCGACCTGTTAGCGACATGGCCATTACAACTGGGAGCAAGTCGATCGTTATTGTGGACGACACTACGCCCTTTGATCTGTCGGTTATTCATCGAGAGCCCCCTAGCAATACTTCTCTTGAAGCATTCGCGGAGACCTTTAAGCTCAACGGTGCTGATCCTACTCCGCCCACAACCCCCCCTGCGCCAACGAATGGAACAGGGACACCGAGACGCTCCTCGTATCTGCTGAACCAACATGTTGTATACCCGCCTTCTCATGATTCTCTCCCGCCGTTTGTTCCCGACCTCGATACCCTGGCCCCCGGCAGCAGCGCCCGCCCGTCTCTGGATAGAGCCAGGGGGTCTATGTCAACGACGCATCGAAGTGTCCGTCACTATCCGCCCGTGTCGTTCCGGGGCCATCGCCGCAACAAGTCTACGAGATCTCACAAGTCGTCAAATTCGATGCTTCAGCAGCGTCGCAATTCGTTTAGTAGTGGCCTCGCCCGTCACTCCAGTGTTCGAAGCTTCGATGCAACAACAACGTATTCTGAGGCATCCATCGTCGAGGACGAGCCTCAACCACCTGTGCCACGACCCCTGCGTGTCCTGCGAAGACGGCCTGGTGGAGATTTGAGGGCAGTGACCAATGTGGGAGAGCTAGACGTGGCATCGTTGAGGAGGTCGCGGTCGGTGGGATCCCTGACGAATTACACAGAATCGATCCGAAGTTCCTTCATTCAGAGCCCTCGCGTGGACTCGTTCGGCCACGGGGAAGTGGTCTCAATCGAGTACCCTCATCAGCAGCGAACCGAAGTCTTCTCACTGGGCCAGCTTGCAGAGAAGCCACCGAAACGGGACTTGTCCCTCTTCAGCACCCATTCGTCCAAGCCTGCTATGCGTCCGTCATTCGAGGCCGAGGCACAGAAGCTTGCACAGATTCCGGATGATGAAGACGACGGCGGCATAGAGTCTGCGTTGGCTAAGCTAGAAGGAAAGTATGTTGAGAGAAAACCGTACAGGTTGTCGATGAACCCACCATCTCGCAGTCATGGCTTTCACCTCGGTGATATTAGCTTTGCTATGGACGAACCACGTATGGAAGAACCGCACTTCGATGACTACGAGAGGAGGGATCATCACGAGAGGCGTCCGATGAGGGAAACGTTCATGCTAGACCCCGAGGAAGACGAGCCCGAGCCTTTCTACGAGTCCCATGAACACCAAGACGGGTACCTCACGCCCCAACGACCTCTGACCGAAGCCAAATCGTTCTTGTCTGGGACATCTGGAGAATCGTATTCGTCCATCCCGATCTTGGATCGCGACTCTCCAGATGTTGACCACGGAAGAACACCGACGCGAGCCTGGACGAACATGTCGATTCTTGAAGGGCCAGATGAGGAAGCCACGCCGAAGCAGAACAAGACTGGCCTCTACCGCGACGAGCAGGCCGGGTCCCGTCACCCGTCGTATGACTTTATCCAAAAGACCGACAGTATCGAAGGTATAAGGCCTGGTGATACGTCGCCGGTTGTGGAAGAGGACCAGTCCTTCCTGGACGATGATAGCGACCTGTCCTCAGAAGTGTCGACCGAGGCCTTGGAGTATGAAGATTCCGAGAATGGGAATCACCTCTCGCCCCGAGTGAAGCTCCCCGCTCATCCTCTTGGATCACCGACACCTGCGCCAAAGAGGAATCCCCCATCTCCCCCTATCACTCTTGTGCAGGCATTGGAGATGTCTCCTCCCCAGTCGTTCAGAGTGCCGGAACTGCACGAGAACCAGGTCTTTACTCAGAAGCCTCTTCTGCCAACGCCGGATGCCACCCCGACAGCTCCTTATATCCACACGGACGACCAAACCGCCACGACCGAGGCCCTCCGTCAAGCCCCCCGGCCTGATCCTTCCGAGGCAGACAAGTACTCGGTGCATCTACCCTTCATTCTGGCCTTTGACTCTGAGATCCTGGCCCAGCAGTTCACTCTCATCGAGAAGGACGCTCTCAACGAAATCGACTGGAAGGAACTCATTGACATGAATTGGAAGAATGCGACGAGCAGTGACTCTCGTTCGTGGGTGGACTTCCTCCGCAACTCAGATGCACACGGCGTCGAGGTGGTGATTGCCCGCTTCAACATCATGGTGAAATGGGCCATCTCGGAGATCGTTCTGACGCAGGACGTCGAAGAGAGGGTGCGGTGCATCACAAAGTTCATCCACATCGCCAACCACTGCCGAGCCTATCGCAACTTTGCCACGCTCGCCCAGCTCACCATCGCCCTGTCCAGCAACGAGGTTTCTCGCTTGTCAAGGACCTGGCAACACGTGCCACCCCATGACATCAAGACTCTGCATGACCTCGAGAAGCTGGTGACGCCGACGCGCAACTTCTACAGCCTCCGAGCCGAGATGGAGGTTGGCTCAGACTCGGGTTGCATCCCCTTTGTCGGCATCTATACCCACGATCTGCTCTACAACGCGCAGAGGCCCTCGGAGATTGCGGGCTCGCCGACAACACCGCCCTTGATGAACTTTGAACGTTGCCGTATTGCGGCTGCCGTGGTCAAGACTCTCCTGCGTCTGCTGGAGGCGAGCACACGATATAAGTTCCAGCCTATCGAGGGCATTACGGAGCGCTGCCTCTGGATGAGCGCTCTCAGCGACGAGGAGATTCGACGACACTCAGAGATGCTTGAGTAATTCTTTCACACGATGTCATTCGTTCAAGTCTACCACTATTATTATTATAACCACCTCTTGCTCCATCTTCGACGATACAAATCTTAGGACAGACGAGGAGTAACGAATCTTACGACACAACGCAGCGACAGCGCTCCATCTACGATAATGTTTTCATCACCATCATTACCATCACAAGACAGTACAAAAGAGAGCATACTCAGCGTGCCTCAAATCCGGCGTATCTATCTATACCCCCTCGGCGATGACGCCCAATTTCCTACAATGCACGACTTGGGGGAAATTTCGACCCTTTACCTACCAATCACGCTACATACCGACTCATTTACCACTCGATACACCAACACACGGAACCTCGACCCTTCGGATAGTTACACAGGCTAGCCGATCAGCTACACACACACGCACACACACACACAGCATTTAGGGACAAGCAAGGAGTTGGGAATTTTCGGGTCTCGTGGTGTTTTTTTCTACCATTTTGGCTTGCGCTTGTTCATACCCCCTTTTCTCTTATTTGCTCCTAACACCGTGCGTTGCTATCACGGCGGTTTTGTTTTGGGTTCTCTGTTTCGTCTGGCTTGCTTTTTTTTTCTAGTGGGATTGATTCCCCGTGGAGGGCTTGGATTGGGATGAGAAATGGCTAATGGGTTTGGGAAGTGGGAGGCGGAGGGAAATAACAAACAATACAGGTCTGCAGAGAAGATAGGATCGAAACGGGAAAGAGGATGATGACAATGGCTTTGAGAGCCGGAATTGATACCATATTTCATGATGAGTTTGGCTTTGCCGAGGGGGTTGTGAGGGTTAGATTAGTTACGAGGTTTTGCTGATGTCTAGGTGGAGGACAGTATAGACATTCTTCCTACGTAACACACATTCGCCTTCTTCGCACCCTAGGACGAAGAGTTTTATCATCAAAGTCCATAGTGGAGATTAAAACACATTCTTCACAGCTCACACACACACACAATCCTGCCATGTGAAGATACCTTCTTGTGCAACATTGTTTTTGGCTTGGACAGCTATCTAGTTCCAACATTCAACCCAAAGGAATCTTCACAAAGAACTCGATACAAAAGGGCGGGATAACGATCAAGTACACCCCTTTCCAGCGGTACAGGGCTTTCCCTCTTCCCCGAGTAGGAGGCCGAGTATCTTTCCCTCATTAGCACCGACTAGATTGAACCCCTTTTTCTCGATTTCGAAGGAAAGGTCGCCAATGGATCAGAACGGGTTTGAAAAAAGTTTTGTTTTTTTGTCTCTTGGTTGAAGAATTGTCTCAGCGAGCTTTTCTCTCGGGATTTAAAAAAAAAAAGCGCCCGCCGAAGATTTTTGACCAAAAATCGTCCCTTGCCGTTCCTTTTTGGGCGTGCCAGCCACGAATCTCTTTTTGGAGTGCGGTTTGTGTTCTTCTTTTACCAGTCAACCTGGCCACCGGCGGCGAAGGGGTCATTGACGCCGGCCGAGTTTCCGTCCGCGGGGGAGTTAGCGTCCTACCACTGGCTCTCCTTGGCGGCGGGCTCGGCAGCAGTGGCCCACTCGGTGGTGCCGGCGGTGGGGGCGGTACCCCACTCGTCACCGGCAGCGGCGTCCCAGCCGCCGGTAGTGGTGGTAGCGGCAGCGGCGGCGGGGAAGCCAGGAGCGGGAGTATCCCAGTCAGCACCGGTGGCCTGGAAGCCAGCGTCGGCGGGGGCGGCCTCCTCCTCGATGGCGGCGGTCTTCTCCTCCTCGACCTTCTCCTCGGCCTCGGCCTCAGGGTCGCGGTCTGTTCATGTTGGTTAGTGGGTGTTGTCGCGGAGCAGGGGGAGGGGGGATATGTGAGTTGAGGGGAGCACGTACAGAAGTAGAGATCGACCATGACGTCCCAGGGGGTCTCGCGGTTGAAGATGGTACCACGGAGGCGGAGGACCTCACGGGCGAGCATCCACCAGATGCAGCCGATGGCGTGGCGACCCTTGTTGTTGGTGGGGATGGCAACGTCGACGTACTCGGTGGGAGAGTCAGTGTCGCAGAGGGCGATAACGGGGATGTTGACGTAGGAAGCCTCCTTGATGGCCTGGGAGTCGGTGCGGGGGTCGGTGACGATGATCAGGCGGGGCTCCTTGAAAGAGCGGGTGATGTAGTTGGTGAAGGAACCGGGGGTGAAGCGACCGGCGATGGGGGCGGCACCGGTGTGGGCGGCGAACTTGAGGACAGCACGCTGGCCGTAGGGACGGGCAGAGATGACACAGACATCGGCGGGGTTGTCGATGGCGGCGATGATACGGGCGGCCAGGACAATCTTCTCCCTGGAGGTTGTAGAGTTAGCGATTGTACTTTGTAGTGCTTGATATTCCTCCAATATTCTGTCGGCTTGCCCCGCGCTCTCCAAAGCTTTGCGATGATGTTTTCAAGACGCGCAGCGCTTGCGCAATTACCCCCGAAATTCACCCCAAAAATCTTAGGGAAAAAAAAAAGCATACCAGGTCTTGCCGACGTTGATGACGTTCACACCATCGGCACGGGTCTTCCAGAGGTAGTTCTCCATGTGCACCTGGAGGTTCTTGCTACCGAGGTGGCACTGGGCAGCCAGGAGCATCTCAATGTCCTGGCTGGTGGCGTTGAAAATGGAGGGGAGGTTGGCGGGAGCCATCTTGTCGGATTTCTTCCTGTCGAGGAGGGAGAATTTGGCTGGCGGCAAGGGGGGGGTTGAACGGCGAGGAAGAAGATGGTGATGTTTCGTGCGAAGGTTTCGCAAAAAGTTCGCGAGGCCGTGGATATTTTGGATCTGGAAATGTGTGTGCCCTGATGGGCCCTGATTGGACTAGGCTTCTTTCGGATTAGCCACTTGAGCTCAAAGTCTCTCTGTTCGTTGTGCACGTGATATCACCCGCTAGACTGTCTATGGTTAGACCCACTCTACAAACTAACGTCCCTCCATCGGCATGATGAGCGGCCGGCTTCCGGGTGGGAAATTTTGAGACGCCAGTCGGACGTCAATCCATCCATATCAAGCCCGGGTACCTGGATTGATGCCCCAGCCATGCCTCCCAGAATAACGGCGCTGCCGCGCCTAGGGTCTCTAAACCGTAGGTATCCCATCATTGAATATGCTGACGACCAATTCGCTGACCAATTGCCTCCAGTCTGCCTCCGACCCGCCACGAAGCCCACCACCCCCAGCTTCCTCCCCCTCGTCCAGACGGCCAACCTCTCCCAGCGCGAGAAGAAGCGCATGGCGAAGCAGGACCCCTACCGATGGGCACAGGCACAGCAGCGCAAGTCGGCCAACGTCCAGCGCCGCGAGGAGCTCCGCCGTGAGCGCGACGAGGCCTGGGGCGACCCCGTCCGCGGCCAGACCACACCCTTCATCCAGTCCCTCGACTCCGCCGGCCAGGATCCCACCAGCCAAGTTCCTACCGACGCCAGCGGCAACCAGCTTGCCACTCCGAACAAGCTTCCCACGTCGCCCGAGCTGCGGAACCACTTCCTCACCGAGGCGGAGCTCCAGGAGGCTGTCTCGCACGCTTTTACCCTCACCAAGCCCATGATCGGTGTGGTCGAGTCACAGATGGAGCCCGGGTCTGAGGAGGACAAGCTGAAGAAGCACGAAGAGCGCCATGAGAAGGCCGTCGAGGCATTGCGGCGCATCACCTCGCTGAGCAACAGCAGCGCCAAGGACCGTCACCACGCCAATGTCCGGCGCATTGTCGACGAGTTCGGCCGCCACAATACGGACAAGAACCTCAAGCCGAGGCCTCAGTCCATTAGCCCAAACACCGTGGAGATGCCCGGCCGTGCAGGTCCCGATACGGGCAGCTCTGAGGTACAGATTGCCATCCTGACCTCCAAGATCCGAGCCGTGTCCCAGGCCCTGCAGATCAACCGTGGATACAAGGATAAGCACAACAAGCGAAACCTGCGACTGCTGCTGCACAGGCGACAGAAGTTGCTCAAGTATATGGAGCGCAAGGAGAGAGGAAGTGAACGGTGGACAAATATGATTGAGAAGCTTGGACTCACGCCGGCTACTTGGAAGGGCCAAATCGAGTTGTAGGACTGTTGTAGAATACGTGTTTCTCTCTATGTACAATACAAAAGCCACCTGTAAGACGAAGCGACGATGCCGCTTTTTTGCATCTTGCCCTTGTCTCTGCCCTATGCGCCAATTGTTGGAAACCGTATCCGTGCCATTACGAGCTCAGTTGCTGCTATACTACAGAAAAATCATGCCAAAAAAAAAAAAACGAGACCTGCTGGAAAAGAAATGAGAGCAAAAGTTTAGAAGACGCTGATGTAGTTGCCAATGCGCTCCTTCTGGTTCTGAGCTATGCATTCGGCAATCCAAGTGATGTTGCGGATTTCCTGCATATTGTTAGCATGTTCCAACTCGCGTAGCGGCGAGGCACGGCACATACCTGCTCTCTCAACTTCACCCACGCGTAAACAATCGCATGAGTGAACTGCCTGGTAAAAGCGCCCTTGGAAATTTCCATCTCCTTCTGGTAGAACATATCCTCGAGGGTTCTTCCATCAGCGGAACCACCGCCCATGTTTCCGGGTCCTGATGGACCGCCGCCAACTGAGATTGCGTCGAAGAAGGACTTGAAGTCGTGAACACCGTCCACAGCGAGACGGACACCCTCGGCGTCATCGGCGCGGGAGAGCATCAGGGTTCCCTCGGGATAGAGCTTGCCAAAGTTGGGGTACAGCTTGTTGCGGTCCGCCTTGGCCAGTTCCGTGCCAAAGGAGTTGAGAGTGATGTTGATAGCACGACGGTCAGCCTCAAACTCGAGAATCTCCGACATGACCTCGGCAGTGGGGGTCCCAGCCATGTCAGGGTGGGTGTTGACGAAGTTGTAAAAGTCCTCCAAGTAGTTCTTGTACAGAGTGTTTCGGACAATCTCAATGTTGAGCTCGTCGAGATCCTGGTGGCTGAGGCTGCCCTTGAAGTAAGGCGCAAGAGGGGTTTCGATGAGCACACTGTTGTACAGCTCCTCGATGTTGGTGGCGACACAGAGAACAGGCATGGTCTCAAACCACCCAAGAGGATGGCATCGCTCGAGAAGCTCGCGGGTGTCGCGCTCGTGGAGGGTTCCGGTGATGAGAAGGGCGACGTTGTCGATCATGTAGCCATAGGTGACGTAGTCCATGAAGGTCGCCAGCGATCCAACGGCATTGGCGCGGACGTATCGGAACTCTGAGATGAGCTTGTCGGTCGTCTTAGCTGCGAGGGCGGAGGTAGATGGGTTGGGAGGGAGAGAAGCAAGGAAGTCGCCATAAGCAGGGCCGAGCTGGAGCTTGAGATCTAGGGGATTGTGTCAGTGAACGCCCACTCAACGTTCGTCTTAGCGACTGCTTCAGCGTACCATCGATCGTCTCGCACTGGGTTAAGTTGTTGTAAGCAGGGCCCGTGAGAAGGCTGTTACGGTAGCCTCGGACAATGCCCTCGACGTAGCTGTTTTTGACAGGGTCAGTTGCTATTCCCAACTCTAAGGAGCATAGGGAGCTCCCGCGTTGAACACGAACCCATTGTTGACGTTGAAGAGAAGGCCCTCCATCCTGTTTATGAGCGTTTCCAGTAAGTTCCACTGGAGATAAATGCGTACGGGTCTGGATGGGTAAAGAGTCGGGCTTTGTGGAGTTGAGGCGATGGAGGGAGTCGGATCGTTCAAGGATGGTCGCCTTGCATTCCCAAGCCTTCAAGCGACGCAAGCTGGGACGTCGCGAATCGAGTTCTAACACGTGAGTGGCCGAGCAGCCACGACGCAGGTACGTACCTGACATGTGGTCGGAATTATAATAACGCCGGCAGCCGAAAGCATGCATCCCACTTTTGTGCCTGCACCAAGAAGTCCGAAAAAAAAATTAGTGGGTACTAGAGCTTCCAACTGAAATTTTTCCATCGCATCCCATCCTCGCACTTTCCTTTCGCAGCCGCGCACATCGAAGCGGAATTGTGCCTCTCTAGGAAGCAGCGATACCAATCGACCAGTGCGAGATCATCGGGGAGGAAATCACGAAGTCACCATGTCGCTCTTTGTACTCGCCGAGACGCCGGCAGGGTAAGTTGCGATCCAGAAAAGAGCACGGGGGGAGGTGCGATGGCTGGTACGTGTTTAGTGCTAACAATTGGTAGCTACGGCCTGTTCAAGGCCACGGACAAGAAGATGCTGAAGAACGAGGACCTCGCAGCCGAACTTGGACGCCCTGAGAAGATCGTTGAGATGTGAGTCTTCTCCTTGTCACCAACTCGAACGCGAGTAGCCTGGTTCAGCCAGGAACAACGCGGTGGACCAAGGGCCCTAAGCACCGTTCCATGGACACGGGCGCAAACCCATCTCGAGTGCACAATCTGCGCGAAACCCAAGCTAATATTATTCCTCTCCTGTCTCTCAGGCTCAAGTTCAAGAAGTTCGTCAAGTTCGACAGCGCCGCTACCGCTCTCGAAGAAGCCGCCGCGCTCAAGGATGGCAAGGTCCCCGAGCTTCTCTCAGGTCTCCTCGACGACCTCAAGGCCGAGAAGAAGGCGTCGCTCGCTGTTGCCGACATGAAGCTGGGCACAGCCATCTCCAACCTGCCCCAGCTCAACATCTCACCTGTCTCTGGTTCCAACACCATGGATCTCTTCCGTGGCATTCGCGAACACCTTAGCTCTCTCATCCCCGGTCTCGTCGAAGAGAACATTGACCGGATGGCTCTTGGTCTCTCTCACTCCATGTCGCGCCACAAGCTTAAGTTCTCGGCCGACAAGGTCGACTCGATGATCATTCAGGCCATCAAGCTTCTCGACGACCTGGACAAGGAGCTCAACGTCTACGCCATGCGCACCAAGGAGTGGTACGGCTGGCATTTCCCTGAGATGGCCAAGATCCTCAACGACAATCTGGCTTATGCCCGCGTCGTCCTCACCGTTGGTATGCGTACCAAGATCTCGGAGAGCGACCTGTCCGAGGTCCTGCCTGAGGAGATCGAGGCCGCTGTTAAGGCTGCTGCTGAGATCAGCATGGGTACTGAGATTACCGAGGAGGATCTCGAGAACATCCAGCTCCTAGCCGACCAGGTCATTGTCTACTCCAACTACCGAACTCAGCTGTCCTCGTACCTCGAGAGCCGAATGCGCGCCATTGCCCCCAACCTGACTGCTCTGGTCGGTTACTTGGTCGGTGCTCGTCTGATCGCCCACGCTGGTTCCCTCATCAACCTGGCCAAGGCTCCCGGTTCCACCATCCAGATCCTTGGTGCTGAGAAGGCTCTCTTCCGCGCCCTCAAGACCAAGCACGACACACCCAAGTATGGTCTCATCTACCACTCCTCTCTTATCGGCCAGGCCACCGGCCGAAATAAGGGTAAGATCGCCCGTATGCTGTCCGCCAAGGCCGCCCTCGGACTGCGCGTCGATGCCCTCGGCGAGATCGAGGACGACGCCGATGACGAGGAGCGCGCCATTCTCGGCCTCAGCAACCGCATCAAGCTCGAGAACCAGCTTCGAAAACTCGAGGGCAAGCCTTTGCTTCCCAAGGGTACCAACGTCACTCCCTCCGGCGAAATTGTTAGTGCCGGCCAGTTCACCCTAAAGGAGACCCGCCGTTACAACGCCGATGCCGATGGTGTCACTACCGAGACTAATGGTACCTCGTCCGCTAAGAAGAGCAAGAAGTCCAAGAAGCTCATCGAGGAGGTTGAGGATGAGGAGATGGAGGACGCCAAGGACGAGGATGAGGAGGTCGCTACCACCACCCCGGCCAAGGCCAAGAAGCTGTCCGAGGCTGATTACGAGCGTCTTGCTGAGGCGGCTGGCATCTCGGTCAAGAAGTTCAAGCGCAAGTATGAGCGAGGCGACGTCGAGGTCAACGACGATGGTACGCCCAAGGTTTTCAGCAAGAAGGAGATCAAGAAGTTGCGCAAGGCAGAGGAGCAGTCAACGCCTTCCAAGGCTGAGACACCCGTCAAGGCAGAGCCCGAGACCAAGAAGAAGAAGCGCAAGCACGACGACTCAGAGGATGAGGCTGAGCCCAAGAAGGAGAAGAAGCAGAAGAAGAAGAAGCGTCACTCCACTGGTGCTTAGGATGCCCCAGGGAAGAAGTCGCGGCTACCACTGCCACGGCGGTGAATCCGATTCTGAGGCGGGGATGATGGGAGCCCTTCTGGTCCCGACCTCCCCGCCGCTTTCTCTTACTAGTACTCGTCTGGACAACTGACGACGGACCATCGACGACATCAAAAGGCACGACTGGACGGTTCCCCGATGTGTAGTTCTATGATACCTGAGAGACTTCTAGCACGGATGGGCAGGGCTTAGGTCGTCTGCCCCGTCCTTGTTTCCTGGCTGGTTGGCGTTATGGGCGGTAGGGGCATTATTGGCGTGAATTTTGGTTTATTTCCGAGTTGTCTGTTTTTGTTTCTACTACTTGTGTAGGTGCCCTGCCTCTTGTTCTACTTATTTGTTTCCTTCCTAGCTCTTGGCACCGTCTCTTGTCAGAGGTGTCAATCAAGAAGATGTTAGATCTCAGGGCAACAGAAGGTTCCTAGAAAAAAAGGAAAATTCAGTTTTTTTTTAACTTCAAAGGATGAGAAGATGGTTTGGTTTCCGTGATTATCATCAACTCCTTGGTGTGAACTCTGGAGCAGGGGTTATGAATAGGTAGTGCCTGGTATAGGTAGGTAGAAGGGGGCTGAGTCTCCTAGAGAACTTGCTTGGCTACGTTTTGCTCCTAAGTACTCCAAGTTTGCTTACCCTATTGCACCGATATTGGCGCGCATTTATGTTAGGGACTGAGTGACAACTAAGACTGGGATATGGATTGTCGTTCGATACGACTTTGTCTGTAGTCGACTCAGCCCCCTACGTCTCATGAACAATATAAACCAGCCCACTGATGGAACAGTCCGGCCGGGCGAACACAGCCTTGCAGTGAGGCGAGTTTTCAAGAGTTGTGGTTGTTAGCCATTGCTGAAGGAGTTGATCCGCAGTTTCTTCGTGCGCTGAAGAAAAAAAAAAAGACATACAACACCGAGGATTCGCTGGCCGTCACCGATCCAGCTACTAATTCGGCACTCACCAGATTATCTAACGGAGATCGGACGGGATCCAGAATTCTTTGGTGGCTGTGGTCGTATGTATTGAAGTGGTAATGCATTGTGGTATATGAAATCGCCTACAGTCACGAGCAGATCTCGGTTCGCACGGGGATGACGATGCAAGGCAACTCACATATTCCCTTGCTTTAGTACCTGCGGGCTCAGACTTAGCGTGAGGTGATTGCATACGTTGCGTTCTAGATCTCTAATGCTGAAACGAATTCGTGGCTATGCTCATGTGTGGTCCGAAGAGGTGTTGGTTGTTGTCAACTGCACCAACATGCAGACTCGAAGATCTTCCGAGGCTGTCAACGAGGCAGATTGTCCCTTCAACGAATGGGGTTGCTCTTTTTGGGAAAGAATTTCGCTATGTAGATCCTATGCGACGTCGATCGTGCCCGAGAGAGCCTGGGGGTTGACGTTCCACGTCTTGAAGGGAACAGCTCTGAGGCCATTGCCAATAGGGCAGGCTTGGATGATTGAACATGGTGTCCGACGAGGATGGGCTGTGAAGTGGCGGAGCAGGCCGGAGATGAATGGATCAGGCGTGTAATGCCTTCTCAATTGATTGAAGAATCCCTCGTGGTGTGGCGAGCCCTGTAGATCTTGTTATTCCCCGTCACTGATGCGGCAAGTATATTATCGACATGGAATAGATCAACACTGATGATGGATAGTCACATCAGCACGAAGAGGCTATGTATGAAGCCAGGGCCAGTGGCGAGAGATTTGGAGGGCTGACTCGTTTAGCAATGCTGTATTGCGATGCCATTCAACTTGAGAAGGATTCTAGAGTTCTAGAAGTTCATTGCTGAGGCCCCGGGATGCCGTGCCGGCTGCTGCCCGATCGGGATTGTGATAGACGGTATGAGGGACCATGTCATCAGACCACAGTCGTTGCCAAGCTGTCCTCGACAAGGTAGAGGAGCAAGGTCAAGTCGATTGGGTCGCGATGGGGGGCAGTGCACAAGTCACGTTGTCTCTCTTTGATGAACGTGCAAATACCGCGACGGGAAGTGATTGGATTGAGTCGGATGGAAGCTTGTCCCGGATTCCGTTCATGCCGCCAAGGTCCACTAGAAGAGATTCAACAGATGGTTGTGAACGGCTTGAATGTACAGAGTATGGTCTAGTGTTTTGGTGGTTGGGGCTGAGCAGTCGCCTGAGGAAGATACATATGCATGCAGAGTGTGAACAAGGGTTGGTGTCGGTGCCGAGTTACGAGAATGAAGCCATCTCCATATTATGGCTGTAGCAGAAATCGCCGTATCCTGCACTTACACAATGGTAGGGCAACTTTATGACAGAGGAAACTGGCGATGGTCGGGCGCTTAGATGATTCTGGTGGAATGTGCCATAGGGTCGCAGCGTGCTACCCTTCCCAGTGCGTCCGGTAAAAGCGACAGCTAGGTCGTTGCCTAGGTACCTACGTACCTCAGGTAGAGAGTGTGAAAGGTACCTCGAAGATTTGTTCGCGTTCATCGTATTCCACCAACCCTTGGAGGATGCCTTGGGAAAATCATGATACATACAAAGAGAATCAGTCGGCAGCCTTTTCTTCCAGGCCAAGAAGCACTTACCCCGCATCTGCCCCATTTCTCAACCAATACGACCAATGAAAAGCATGAAAAGCAGCCATGAGACAGCCAGCTAGGCCCACCAGAATTGTGGGCAGGTTCATAGTGGGTCCGGTAGCTTGGAGCTCTTGCAGGGGCAAGTACCAGGTGAGCTTCGGGTGTTGGTCGCTCCTTCAATCCTCGGCGTCGACGTCAGTGACTGACTTGGTGTTTCCATTTGCTGTCAGGTTGTGTGAGGAACCTGGAAGGGAAGGATGCGACATCGAGTGACTGCCCCGATGGGGAGATTAAATAGCAAAGAATCCCCCCACCTCGAATTCCGTTTCCCATCCTTTCCTTCTCCCACATCTATCTCCCCTCTTCACTTGACCATTGTCAGACATCATCGCGTGCACTTGGGTACTACAGAGATTATCGATTTCATTATTTCCTGATCACAAACACCTCCAATTCTAGTACGCTCTCCCGACTTCGTCTCCCGACTTCATCTCCCGACTTCATCGTCGACTCGTCCTAAAATGGCTTCCACCGACGCCATGCTCAACGGCGGAGGAGAGTCCTCCAAGGCCCCCGACACGACCGGCAACGGCGGCTTCCAGCCCCAGCACAAGATGACTGTTCAGCCTCCCAAGAAGGACGATCTGCAGCGCAGTTATGCCACCATTGTCGAGGACGTACGTCCAGCGGGATGGTACGCAAGCTTCAGTATGAGCACCCCCTTTGAATGCCGCCTCAACTCCCATGATACCGAGTCTAACGATTTTCTGCAGGGCACAGCCTCGGAAGCATGATTGGAACCATGGGCGCAATCCCCTGTTGTATCATCTTCCCCAACCCGTTCAAGAACGTCGAGCAGGGTAACGTCGGCCTTGTCACCAAGTTCGGTCGATTCCACCGGGCCGTTGATCCCGGTCTCGTCAACATCAACCCTCTGAGCGAGCATCTTATCCAGGTCGACGTCAAGATCCAGACTGCCGAGGTCCCCGAGCAGATTTGCATGACCAAGGACAACGTCACCCTGCGTCTCACCTCCGTCATCTACTACCACATCGTATCGCCACACAAGGCTGCCTTTGGGATCAACAATGTCCGCCAAGCCCTCATGGAGCGTACCCAGACCACACTGCGACACGTTGTTGGTGCTCGCGTCCTCCAGGATGTCATTGAGCGCCGCGAGGAGATTGCCCAGTCCATCGGCGAGATCATCGAGGATGTTGCCGCTGGTTGGGGCGTTCAAGTCGAGAGCATGCTCATCAAGGACATTATTTTCAGCCAGGAGCTTCAGGAATCACTCTCCATGGCTGCTCAGAGCAAGCGAATCGGTGAAAGCAAGATCATTGCCGCCAAGGCTGAGGTACATTACAACTCTTGAACCCGGAAACGCCCTTTATCCTCTTGTTCGATGCGCCGTATACTGACTAGACCTCCCCCTTAGGTTGAAGCTGCTAAGCTGATGCGTCAAGCCGCCGACATTCTCAGCTCCGCCCCTGCCATGCAGATCCGATACCTCGAGGCTATGCAAGCCATGGCCAAGTCAGCTAACAGCAAGGTCATCTTCCTGCCTGCTGCTAACCAGACCATGGGCAATCCCCTCAACGCCGCCATTGCGGCGAATCAGACTGGCGAGTCCAGTGGTAACAAGGACAGCAGCTTCAATGACTTTGGAGGTCAGGACCCAGGTTTCCAACAAGCCATGCGCTCTCGCATCGTGGAGAACATGTGATGGCCAAGGTCTCGGAGCACGGTGCGCTAACGCTTGGGGATTTCCCTTCGATGGGATTAGCCTGGTCGACTTGATTTCGAAAGCACTACTCGAGTACTTCTCGTTGCTCTTGTCGTCTTCAGCACATTTTGCAACCTTTCCCATCGATACGGGCAATCCCCGAGCATCGACACCGGGATCTGATCGACGGCCATCATTTTTTTCTCGTCGTTCTTGATTATCGCACATCGCTTTATTTTAATGGCTTTTGACGAATCCGATACCCACCAATTTACGATGACAATGAGTTGCGATCTCACCGACTATCGCAGATGATTAACAAAGGAACCTCGACTTTTTCTGCATTTCAGTGTGCGCTTGGCAAGTAGGACAGAGGGGAGGACAGGATATTGCTGTGTTTGATGCGAAAGCGACGCTCTTCTCCGTCGCTCGAGGTGAAGGCCCGGGTCTCAAGAAAGAGTCGTAATGTATGGGTGAAATGGTTCTGGCGGGATTCATAATATGGAATGGATAAGACATGGAGGATACCCCAATCGTTTTTTGCAAATATACCACCACTTTTGATTTTGTGAAATTGATTTTGATGATTTACTAGACGAATGTTGCGTGTCTTTTCAAGAGATGTCCCCATCGACCACCAATGCCTCCCTCGTCTGCCCGTTCTCCCCGACAGCGAAGACAGACAATGAGCACTAGCTGTTGCGCGTACTTGTGATCTCTGTCCGGAAAGAAAGACAAGAATGGCAAAAAAAGGACATCTCCCCGAGGTGGGCTCGAACCACCAGCCTTCCGATTAACAGTCGAACGCGCTAGCCAATTGCGCCATCGGGGATTTACTCGACGTCCAGTGATTGGGTCGTTCCCAGGAGGGGGGGGAACTTGGAAGCTCGAGTCGAAATTCAAGCAGATATTGATGGAAGGGGCAACTTGTGAATAAGCATCGATCGACTTGGTAATAACTTGAAGCTGAAGAGGCTGAAGTTGCACAGCCCCAGCGCCCCAACCCGCTGCTGTAAGCCCAGCATGGCCCTGGCTCAACCTATCACGTTCACTGCTAAGTTCCATCCAGCTTGCAAGTTTGAGGTGAGATTGACAGGTTGCCTCATCGTTTCTTGTCGACCAGCTTTTCTCTTCTTAATTTTATTCACAAGCGCCTTCATCTATGCCAACCTGAATAGCTCATAATTGTATTCTTGTTGTAATCCGTCGTCTCAACATGAATGGCACGGAAGGGGTGCTCTCTCCGCCGCCAATTGGCCTCGACGAGATACTCGACACGATAAAGCAATCAACCAAGCTCTCTATCCTCATAACGACCCTCGTTATCCTCATCACCACCAGATTCCTTACCGGTGGCTCCTCATCTCTCAACAATGGATCAAAGAGCCCTCCTCTTGCGCCCTACTGGATCCCTGGGTTTGGCCACCTACCACGTCTGCTTCTCAACACGACCTTGGCTTTGACGCGTCTTCGAAACCGATATTCTCAGGGAATCTTTTCAATTCGGCTCTTCAGCAGCATTCACACTTTTGTCTTTAAACCATCTTACTCTGAAATCCTGCTTCAGCAGCCTAGTACTGTTGTTGATGAGCAGTACGTTGTCCGGAGGCTTCTGGTCTCCAACTTTGGCTTCCCTAAGAAGGACCTTGAGGCCTATGGCAAGGCGGCCAGCGAGCTTGGGGAACTCAATGATAAGTTCTTCAAGGGGTCTCATCTCGAAACGCTAACCAAGAAATCCCTCTTGGATCTTGAAAAGGTCGCCGCGGACCTCGTTTCGTTCAATAGCTGGCCCGTTGACCAGATGGAGTGGGAGCGCCTCGCCAACGCGGTTGTTGTGGAAAACGACGGCGTGGAAGAGAGCATCGTGGAAGTGGACGCCATTACCTTGGTCAAGAATTTCGTTGCGAGGGCGACTTGCGGCCCCGTGTTCGGCACTGATTTCGTTGAGAACTTCCCCGAAATCTGGGAGCACTTCTGGATCTTTGACAATGGGTTCAACCACTTGACGTTAGGTGTCCCGATCTGGGCTCCCCTCCCGAGCGCGCAGCGAGCGAGAATCGCATTGGGGAGACTGCTCGCGCCCCTGCGAGAGTTCCATACAGCGCTGGACCTGGATCTGAAAGGTCAGGAGCCAGAACCCAAGTGGCTGGATCTCTTCAACGTCAGCCAACTTGTTCGATCAAGAGCCGAGGTGTTCCGAAAGCATGGATTGTCTATTGATGCGCGTGCTTCCTGCGACTTGGCTCTACTCTGGTCCCTGACCGCGCATGCTGCACCGCTCATCTCATGGTCTCTCTTCGAGCTATTCCAAGACCCCCTGCTTCTCGCGCAGCTTCGCGAGGAGATCGCACCCTTTGCCAAAATTGTCAAGGCCAAGAACGAGTTTGGCATGGCGGTTTGGGTACCGCCTAAGATCGAGAAGATGGACTTGGATGCGCTGATGAACAAGTGTCCGCTACTTAATGCTACGTATCTCGAGACCTTGCGGGTTTACGGGGGAGGTTGGGCTGTGAGGAGACTGAAGGAAGATGTTGTGCTCAAGGAGGAGGGGCAGGTGGATTATGTCCTGAAAAAAGGGACGTTTGCGCATGTTGCGCAGGATCTACATCATGGCGATCCGAGGGCATTTACTGATGCGCGGGACTGGCAGGTCGCGCGGTATCTTGAGGATGGCCTGGGAGAGAAGGGGGCAAAGACACAGACGGTGGACGCAGGGACTGTCAAGTCTTACGGTAAGTTGTCTCAGCTCTAGAACCCGAGAGTTGCCAGCTTTGCTAACTTTCCTCAGATGGAAGTCTCATGATGTGCGGTAACGCAGACTTCACGTTGCGGAAAACACTCATGTTTACATCCGTCCTCGCCATCTTGTACGACTTTGAAGCCGTCGATGGAGGAAAATGGAACGTCCCATCCGTGGGCAAAGGACCAGTTTCATCAAGCCCCTGGGGGGCCGCGAGAGTTTGGGTCACACAACGGGAGTTGCCGGAGGCGAAGTAGAAAGAGATAGAATAATTTGAAACACCTCAGACGGGGAACTGCATTGTTGAGTACGGCTGTGCGGATAATCGTGTCTGGTGTACATTGGGCCACATCATCGTAGGCAAATTGTGTGAGAGCAAATATCCGGGTAGGTGCCGATACGAATGGCTCACAACATGGGAGGTTAGTAAAGGTTGAGAGTTGTAACGTTGTGAGAGAGAAGAGGGAGGGAGCAATCACAGTAGTGCTCTCGGCTTCTCATTTCGTCCCAAGTATAAATTCCAAGTCCTCCTCCAAGGTCTCTCCAGCATCTATCTACCTTACTATATCCATCACCCCAAAACCGGGCATCCCAGCTAATCCTCCTACCCGCGGAGGCTGGTTTCTTCGAGCATCCTACATCTACATTCTCATTATATTATATATCACCGAAGATCTCGAGGCAGGTTGTAATCGTTCTCTCTTCCCTGGAGGGACAAATCGAGGCTCCATGGCGCACACCGGCTTTCCTGCGTCAAAACATGTCCTTGTTGGCTTTCCCTTCTTCGTCGCCGCTACCAACCCGAATTCATGGACACCTTGGTGAAGCTCAGCCTTGTCCTTTCTACACCCCCGAAGAAAGACCAGCCAACTCAGAAGGGCTCGGTGCTCTTGACACAGCCACCAGTTGGGCATATGTCCCTGAAATTCGTTCTGGGGTAGCAAGAATGTACGACCAACATGTTCGATGGAGTTTCTCGAGTTGAACTTGACAACCCGGGGGCCCCAGGGGATGTTTTCACGTCCTATGTCGGGGTAGCGCACTCTTGATCCGACAGACGCTGCCTTTCCTGTTATATATGCTCGGCCACTGAGCACTATCTGTACTGTGGCAATGCAATATTTGCTGCGAGGCGAGGCGAATACGAAGCGGGCAGCGACAAGGGAGATCCCTCACCGAGGAGAGGTCGTACTTCTTTCCCGCTATGCGTTATCCCATTGATATGCGCCAGACCAGCCTGAAAAAGTCTGCAGCATTGGGATTCCTAGGCGAGAATTGCAACATGCTATTTCTCGTGTTTCTGTCTCTCGAGTTCCGGTATCTCAAATGAGCTCAACTATTCCTGTTGGTTCCTGAACCCGATCGGGTTCTGATCACACAACCAGCTGGAGTAACCCCTAGGCCTTCTGGAAGATCGGATGCGGCTTGAGCACATGTCGCTTATATACAAGAAGCTGGTACGGACTGGGCCTATCAACTCGATGTACAGCGATTGTCCCAGGACGTCCTGTACCCACTTGAACCCTCGGTTTGCGTGGACACATCACTGATCCAACACCGGCGATCATGGAGCAGCTCGAGAAGCATTTGACGCTGGTCCTGAATCGTCGTTTTACACTATCAACCGGGAGATTTTCCTTCTCAAATGAGCTGTCGTTCACGAAGGGAAAATGCCACCAGCCCTCCGAAAGATGTATGGGTGCCGGCATCTTGAGGGGCCACGGTATTATCTACTAATATCAACATTTACCGCCGCCGCTTGACGGCAATGAGGGGCAATGCCTTGAGAAGATAGCAATGAGGAACACTGTATTCAGAAGATAGTAATGAGGAACACTGTACTGAGAAGATAGCAATTTGAGAATGAATGGAACAACTGGCCTTTGGAACAGGACATGATTCTCCGGCGTTGTAGTCTACCGTGATTTCGTGCCTAATGCTGACTTGCCTCGAGTGGTGCTTGAGAGACCCCGAAACTCGGGCCTCATGCCCAAGCCTCAGTCACGGCCGGCTCGGAATGTCCGAAACTTGGCTTGTTTTTTCCCGGGCTCGAGGTTCGTTGAAATGTTTCTCTTTTGCTCTTCGCCGGGTATGAGACTCGGTGTATTTCCCCTGCCCCTTTTGGATGGCGGTGAAATTGCGTAGTGAATGTCAGTTTCGCGGGGTGGTTTCGTCGCGTGCTAGAGCATTGCCAACCACCCTCTATATGTGCTCCGGTGTCTTTGCCCTGAAGTTTGCATATATCGAAGTCAAGTCTGAGGAATTTTACATATCTTGCAAAGGATTTCCATAGCAAAAAGAGGGCTGGCAAGATGGGAGCATCCAAGACATGTTAAACAACCCGTCACTGTCATGACGATGAGCTGAAGGCATCTCCATGAAGAGAGAGCAAAAAGGAAATGCTCACTGAGCGTACTCCCCGAGGTGGGGTCGAACCACCAACCTTCCGATTAACAGTCGAACGCGCTAGCCAATTGCGCCATCGGGGAAGTCTTGCTATTGGATGTGGAAGGCGGGTTCCAAGATGTGACCATGAGTTGGATGGGGAGAGATGTGTGATGAATGGGGAGTTGAGAGACTCTGGAACCTGATAGTGGTGATTGGGCGGTGGTTGTGCGGCTCAGCTGGTTCAAAGACCTCCTCGTCTGTGATCAGCCGGGGCGTGAACTGGTGGGACAGTTTCGGGTGTGAGCAAACTGCAGAGGGAATCGACAGACTCTGAATATGAATCCCCCTAGCAATCGACCTGCCAGTCAATCGACCAATCATGGGTTGTGGAAAACCGCACCGTCTGGTTCCATGGTCTAACGGTTATGACTGCGGATTCTGATTCCGCCAGCGAGGGTTCGACTCCCCCTGGAACCTTTTTGCCTGTGATGTGAAGTCG